>JARVGW010000047.1:422136-433864 GCA_031762495.1 Anablepsoides rubrolineatus | reverse complement strand
GAAATATTCTAAAAAATAAATGAAGAAATATAGCGTTTTAAAACACGTAAAGAGAGAATAACTCCTCAAAATTTCCCCCGTCCCACAGTAGAAAAGTTACGTCATGCAGCGTGTTGCGGGATCCTAGTCTCTCCCTCCCACTCTTTTTAAGTGGGAGAACTTGCACAATTGGTGACTGACTAAATACTTATTTTCCCCACTATAAGATTATTTTAATGCGAATTTAAAACAAAGCTGCTTCTGTTGATCATTTTGTTTTAATAAGCTCCGCCCCCAAGGCCAGTATTATAAGGAAAACACAGGAAAGGTTTAAAAAAGTTATTGAAGATGTTTTTGATAAAACAGACTGACTGTTAGTAACTCAGTCTAAAATGTTTGCATCTGTTTTTATATACCCCTGTGTGTAACCATGTTAATATTTTTGTAGTACAAAGTACAGTACATGTTTTGTTTTGTTGTTTTTTTCAAATTTTGAACATTTTTGTTTTTCGAGCAGGTAACTTTTAATGTCGGGCAGGTAATATTTGTTGTCACCTGCCCGACAAGGCAGGTTAAAAAAATCTTGTCGAACCCTGTTTGGAACGCTTGTATTCGTGATCTTGTTCTTTCGGTCACTACTTAAAGTTGGTGGTGAGGGTAGTAACGTAGACTGACTAGTAAAAACAGCTTCTTACAGCTCCCTCTGAACCACAACAAACTGGCCACAAAACTGCAAAACCTGCACCAATCCATTTTTCCCCCACTGCTGAATAAAACATCAAGGCATTTAAAACTCCTCCACTTGAGGCAGAACCTCACTTTCTTGCTTCAAATAGAAAACAAAATCAGACATTAACCTTGTAGAAAAAGACTAGATGAAGGATTGCTAAACATTGAAATATATATTAGAAGGGTGTGAAGATATTTTTTGACAGCATTACTTCTATCAGCCACAGAAAGATTTAGGAGAGACCATTTATCAAAGCTGTGTTTTTATTTAGTTCACAAAGAAAAAAATCTTGAAGATTAAACATTTTGTACCTTATGTACACTCCAAGATAAACTAAACATGGAATGGATATCTTCATCAACAAATACTTCTTTTCCATATCAGTTTGCTCTGATAACCTGACTGGTTATTGACCTCTGGGTTTCGTCTGGTGAATAAACTGTTAAAAGGTGAATTCATGAAAAATACAAGAACACTACAAATATTGCCAGTAATGAATTATCATGGCTGTCACTAATTAAGACAATTGTTTACTGTGAATCACCTCAACAATCATCTGTCCATTTCAGTTCCTGTAAAGATAAGTTGATGTTTGTCATGTTTCACCTAAAGTTTGAGTTAATTTTGATCATAAAAATATTTTCAGAGCTCACCCACGAGTTCCTTCAGATCCTGGAGAAAACACCCAGTCGACTGAAACGCATTCGCAACTGGAAGGTACAGGTTTTATTTATGCATTTTTATTTTTTTCCCTCAGTAAAATCAATGTCTTTTTACAAACAGCCTTTAACTGTTGAACCTTGGCTGTGTGGCTTCTAGGCTGGAGGTCAAACACCAAAGGTCAAGCCAAAGGTTCAAGAAGAGGGCGATCAGAGGGACACTATCATTAATATGATCTCGATGGCCTCATCGGAGAGTACTGTAGCAGGCCTGATGAGCCTCTCCGCTCCACCGTCCACGACCTCTTCCTCGTCCATGGGGGACAAGGACAGGGGAGTATCTGGGAGCGCTCAGACCTGGAGTGGAAAAGGTCAGGCTGGAACTGAGCTGCAGGCCAACCACGAGGTCCACATCCCAGCTCCGGCCAAGGTGTCGCTGAGTGAGTATCGTGCAAAGAATGCTGATGTACTGGCAGCCCAAAAGAGAAAGCTGGAAAACATGGAGGCCAGTGTAAAGAGAGAGTATGCCAACGCAGCCCAGGCTCTGATTGGCCAGCAGCAGAGGAAGGAGAGGCAGCATCATCACCAGCAGTCCAGCTCCTCTTCCTCCACTGACATGTCCAACCCCTCACCCATCATTCTTAAGATCCCCTTAGAAAAGGAGAGGTACGATCGGACTCTCAAAATGCGTTTGCCAGTTGCTGGCAGCGGTAGCGGGCATGACGGTGCCCGAGGTCAGGATCAGGACATCAAAGTCAGAATAAGAGTGCCTGAAAAGCAACGGGGAGGTTCAGGAGAGGAGGGCAAGAGCAGAGACAAACACAGGGACAGGGCTAACCATCATCACCACCACCAAAACCATCATCACCATCACCACTCCTCCAGCGGTGCTTCTCTCTCCTCCTCTTCACACAAACACTCGTCCAGTTCCAGCGGGGCGCTAGGAAGCAGCAGGAAAGCCCCGAGCGGTGACTCTAGATCGAGCTCTTCATCCTCCTCCTCCTCCCGAAAGAGGACACACTCCCAGGATCACACAGCCAGCTCCCACCCGCCCCCTAAAGTCGGCAAGACCTCTAGGAATCCCTACCAGTTACCGTCCCTGTCTTCCTCCACCGGGCAGACTGTGGGTCATGGTCCTGACCTACTGCCTTCTCTGGGCCTTCCCCACAACCAAGGAACCTATTCCCACTCTAAAAGTGACAAGACAGACACTAATGGGCACGGCTCAGCAGGGGGGGGCCAGTCTAACGAGTACCAGGACACGTTTGAAATGCTGAACTCGTTACTGAGCGCTCAGGGTGTGCAGCCCTCACAGCCGTCCATGTTTGAATACAGATCTCAGTACGGAGACTATCGGTACGCTGGTGGCTCCAGAGGGAACAACTCCAGACCCCCGCCCCTACCTTCAGAACCACCTCCCCCTCTTCCACCATTACCCAAATAAGCTTCTGATCAGGACTCCTTAGTGTCTGTTGTACTTGAAATCCCAAACATCCATTTTGTTACATAAAACATTGTATGATATTTCGTTTTTAAAAAAAATATTTTAAACTCATCCAACATTTTTTATAGGCTGGAGCGTGACGGGGGAAATGTACTAAATGAGTTTTTCTTGTTCAGATTTAACTTGTGGGGCAATAATGAGGTTTGCAAGCCTTTTTTTAAATGTGAGACAGAAAGGCTTTAAGAAAAGTGTAGATATTTTTCTTTTTCTGCTCAATTCCAATGAAATGTGACGATGGGGGTTCATTTAGGAAGACATGTTTGACGTTCTAAAGAAATCTAAACTGCCATCCGAGACCTTTTTTAGGTTTATCAAATGTTTTTGTAATGGTTTTATAGTATGTTATTTATTGATTGAGTGATTTTTAAAAAAATTGGTCTGCCTTTTTAAGGTTGACTTCTCTGCGGTGTCCAGGCAGAGGGAAATGTTTTCATCACGACTGTACAGGCTAGTTTGAGAGTGCATGTTTTCAAAGCCATCTTTTGTTACTTTGTTTAAAAAAAAGTTTAAAAAAAAGTTTTATTCACTGCATTTTTTTTTCTTCTGGTTGACATTTACGAAGATTGTATTTTAAAATGTTAAAAGCAAAAATATTTTTTACTTTTTGTTATTGAAAATTACAACAAAAACAAACAAATGTAAGTAAGCAAGCTTGTACGTCTGAGTGTTTCAGTCATTGTTTTAAATGGTTGTAAAAAATTCATATTCTGTTTATTCAATACACTAGCAGCGTGCATATGTTCAAAAATTTCTAACATATCTACCCGATGTGTTCATTATGAAGGACTTACGAGCAAAAAAACTATATATATTTAAAAGAACAGATTTTTCTTCTTTGATGTGTCATTCTTAAGGTGATCAGAGCAAATGTAACAAAAACTGCATTTATAAATTTAAATGATTTATTATTAGCGGTGTGAGCCAAACATGTATTATGACTGGATCATCCATTAAAGCTCAGTATGCAAACGAATAATACGGTATCAAAAATAAAACGTGTAGTTATTGGGAATGTTTTAAATGTGTAAGCCCTTACTGCTCCAATTTAATCATGTTATAGTTTCATATGTTGAAAAAATATAGTTTAATCCATGCAAAGACCATCAGTTCTCATAAAAAAACTTTCCATGTGTTGTATAATTAAACAAAATGCTAGATAGCATGCAAGCTATCAGTAGATCATTACAAAATTTGAGCATGAATTTGCGTAATGATTAATTTTATTCTTGAGTAAAATAGAAGCAGCGTTTGTTTGCAAGAGAATTGGGTATCACTTGTACATTTCATTCATGTTAAGCTTTATATGGGTTTGATTGTGTAATTACTGCTCTTAACCTGCTATTGTTTTGTTTATTTTCAACAATGCAGTACATAAAAATCAGCCATACAGTTTCATATTTTTTTATTCCCTTGAAAAGTGGAACATAATGCTGGAAAAGAAAAGTTTCTTGCTCAGGCAGCAGAGTTCAGTTTTTGGTTGTAACAGGGAAATGGTTGAATGCACTGAATATTTGTCTCTGTAGGTTTACCTACCATGTAATTAAAGTGTTAACATGTATACTGGTTAAGCCTTTAGAGTAGATGTCAAATATTGTCCATTTTTTAAACACAAGTTATCTGGTTTGGGAAAAAATCACTTAAAGTATTATTGTTCATTAAGGAAATTATAAACATTTTTATAGTAGGACCATATATAAGAAAACAACAGAGGACACTCATGCAACCTAACAATGCAAAAATCACATTTACAATAGCCTAAGTGTCATGTTTTTTCTGTCTTGGTGTTTTTAGTGACACTCAGGTCTGGAGTCTTTTTTTTTTTTCTTTCTTCATTCAATAAGTTATATGTGAACACTGTTCTTTTTGAAACAATGTGGTTGCCTAATTCTGAAAGTCAATAAATATTTTAAATAAAATCCTTCATGGTTTCTCTTTTTAGCCACTACGAGCCCTAAACTCGCGTTGAGTCCACATTGAATGGCAGCGCGAGTAGCCAATAAACTGCGCCGAAGATTACCGCTCTCGCCAATAGGAACGTTGTGTGGGCGGGGTCAGTGCATAGACCACTACTGCAGTGTTGCGCTTCAGACAGCGTCACTCGGTAAAGACTAGTCAAAAGAAGGTAAGCAGTGTAACCTCATGCCAGCGTGAATATTTTAACATTCTCGTTTCTAAGCATTTAGATAACATCTGAATATACGTCAGAATATTGATACCGATCGCTGGAATCTCCTTTTTTCTTAAGAAATGTCAAACTTAGCCTTTAGCTGATGTAGCAACAGCTAAACAAAGATGGCGACTCGTTAACTGAAGGGGGTCAGTGACGCAGCGAAGAGAGGCGGGTTGTAGCGCGAGGCTGGAGCTGTTCAAGACAGATTCACCCTGTGTCCGTAAGCTTTATTTTGTTGTTATCGTGGTAGGTCTCTTATTTGTGTCCACAGAATCTTAAAATGTGTGAAATCTGTACCTGACTCAACGTTTTATCAGCGAACTCCACGCAGTAAACATTCGGCACATTTATATTAGACTGGCCTAGAATAAGTGTACACTGTAACTAGCTACACAACTGAACACAAGGGATTCAGTTAAACAAGAGCACGTCTTAAGAAGTCCTCAGTGCTTTATCATAAGTACATATTTTGTATTCTCTAAGACAGCATAAGAGAAGATGTGGTGTTATGCACAGAAAAGATCTAATGGTCCTAAGGTAGCGTGTTGACATTAAAACAAATTCGCAACAGATTAAAGATAAATTCACTTCTTAGAACAGTACTTTTTTCATCTATGATGTTGAAAATTTAAGTCATGATGAGATGCTGTGAATGTTTTATTTCTGTTATTTGGATTCACATGAATGAATTCTATTTATTATTTTATTAACATTCAGGTATTGTGTTGACCTGTTCACCTACATACAGTGAAGGAAATAGTTTGCCCACTGACAAAGACTCATGTCACAATCTATAGTAAGGTTAGGTTAATTTTAACAGTGAGAGATAGAATATCAAAAAATAATTAAATTCAGAAAATCACATTGTATAAAATGTATACATTTATTTGCATTTTGCAGAGAGAAATAAGTATTTGGTCCCTCTGGCAAACAAAACTTAATACTTGGTGGCAAAACCCTTGGTGGCAGCACAGCAGTCAGACTTATTTGTAGTTGATGAAGAGGTTTGCACACATGTCAGAAAGAATTTTGGTCCACTCCTCTTTGCAGATCATCTCTAAATCCTTAAGATTTAAAACTGTTAGAGCTTCAGATCCATGAGGTGAGATTTTACATGTTGAAAATCGATGTTGATTTGAGAGTAATTTTGTTCTTACATTTTCTTACTATTGCACCAACAGTTGTCTCCTTCTCACCCAGCATCTTACTAGGGGTGTCCTGATCAGATACTCAGTATCGGTATCTGTGGCAGATATGGCCATATTTTGAAAATCGGGTAGTATCGGATTTAGTCATGGGATCGGGCCGATCCAGTTTTCAGCATCATCATGCTTTACAACTGATGTTAGGAAGTCAAGACGCACACAAGTATGCAACCATGTCCACAGTGTGGGAACACTTTTCAATGGAAAACAATGATGCTGAAACTGCATCTTGCAAAATTTGCAAACCGGATATTTCTCATGGTGGGAACAGCAGGGCTCGCTTTAATACCACCAACCTTGTCACTTGGAAAGAAATAAAGCTATCTGATCGGTATCGGAAAGACTAATAATTAAATAAATCGGATTATATCGGGAGACAAAAAATCTGGATCGGGACATCCCTACATCTTACTGATGGTTTTGTAGCCCATTCCAGCCGTGTGCAGATCTATGATCTTGTCCCGGACATACTTAGACAGCTCTTTGGTCCTACCCATGTTGTAGAGGTTGGAGTCTGACTGATTAATTCAGTCTGTGGACAGGAGTCTTTTTATACAGATGACAATTTAAAACAGCTGTCTTTAATGATAAATGGACTGAACTTTAATGCAGGTAACGATTTGATTAGGAAGTATAACTGGTCTGTAGGAGCCAGAACTCTTAATTGTTGGTAGGAGATCAAATTCTTATTTCTCTGCAAAATGCAAATACATTTATATAAATTATACGATGTGCTTTTCTGGATTTTTTATTCTATCTCTCACTGTTAAGGGATCACATAATTATTTATTTCACTGTAGTTTTGCACCCATCACAATGTGTTTCTCCTACTGCAACTGACAAAGAGGGGTTGAAAAGAGATCAGGATCATTTTTCTTCTTAATGTTTCACTTAAACGGTTCACTTAAAAATAACAGAATATTAAGTAACTCAGTAAACAGCCATCTGAATATGACATCCTATCATCTTCTGGGCATGGGTATGCAGATTGCATCAGTGCCGCGGAGAGTTCCCACTGATGGACATTGCATTTAAAATATATATTCTGAATTTGACAGGGAGACAGTGGAGAGAAACTAAAACTGGAGAAAAACGATCTCTCCAGTCCTTCCAACTAGAACTACGGCTGTGTTGAAGCTTCAATCTGCGCGACGTGCAGCGGGAGAGTCGGGGGGGGGGGGGCAGATTATCCCGACATAACTTTTCTACGGCGGAAGGGGGAAATTTTGAGGATTTATTCTCTCTATACATGTTTTAAAACACTATATTTCTTCATTATATTTCGACTCCTGCTCAGTTGTCTCTGCTCAACACAACAGGGCTGAAGGTGCTATGACGTAACCGACGATATGACGGTAGAGGGTAACTTTCTACCAGAGCCCAACTTTATACCGTTTCTATATACCGCGCAGCCCTAAGTCCAGCCTAGACGTGATAAATGCATCCCTGTTATTATTACAGTCCACTAGCTTGAAGTACTACGGTATTTTATCTTAGATTTTTTTTGACCGTTGAAAACTTAATCCAGTTTGTTAAGCACCGTCAAAGCTAGACCTGTTTTCTCTGTGTGATTTTTGAAAAATCAAGCTGTAGCTCGGACAGAACTCAGTTGATGTGTGCAGCACATATATGAAGAAAAGCTGTTCAAATGTTTAATACATTAGGAGATAAAAATACAAGCATCTCTACTTATGAATATACACACTGACTTGCTGTGTATTACTGTGTACTATGTATTTGAGATATACACACGTGTCCATAACTGAAAATTTTTTATTATTACAAATAGGGCTGCCACGATTAGTCGACTAGTCAATGACTAATTTATTAGTCGATTAGTCGTTTTGTTTTGTTTTTTACTTTGTTTTTTTCTCCAAACTGCTTTGGCACATTCCACTACCACATCTGCCTTCCAAGTTAAAATCTAATGATGGTTATATACTAGCAGCTGCATTCTGGCGTGATAAGCTGTATGTTTTATATTTAATTAATGTATGATCAGATTAGTGGACTAATCGAAAAAAATAATCGGTGATTAGACTATAAAAATAATCGTTTGTGGCAGCCCTAATTACAAAATTATCGTTGTTGTTGTTGTTATTATTATTGTTGTTATTATTATTATTATTATTATTACAGGTTCGTAATGAACAGAATACGAATACACGTCCTGCCCTCAAGTCGTAACCGGGTGGCTCAGACCTCTCGACCTCAGGAGCCGCAGTCCTGCTCTTTCACCCTGCGGCCATGTTCTCAGCCCCGTCTGGAAGGCCTGGACTTCTGCATCAAACACATTCTGGAGGACAAGAATGCTCCATACAAGCAGTGTAGCTATGTTTCTGTCAAGAACGGCAAGCGCTGCCCCAATGCTGCTCCAAAGGCAGAGAGAAAAGATGGGTAGGCAGAATGTCACATCTTCAAAAACTTTAAACTTTACCTGTGTTTGAATGTGTCTGCATTTGGAAACTTCATCTCACAGAAATCCCTACTTTCATTTTGCAGAGTGACTTTCTGCGCAGAGCATGCTCGCAAGAATGCCATGGCTTTGCAAGCACAGATGAGGAAGGCTTCTTCTGGTCCGTCCCCAGAGGCTTTGTTATCTCAGCTAAGCTGCCACAACCGTGCAGAGACTCATGGACTAGATGGAGGACGCTCTGAAACCAGCCGCATTATTGGTAAAACACCTTGGTTTCACTAAAAAGACTTTGAGTTTAGTCTATTATAGACTAATGCATTGTTTTGGTACCTAATATTTCACATGTTTCTGCTCTCCACCCTGTGGCAGATGAAGAAAGTCTTAGTGAGGAGGAGCAGGGACCTTTGGTCCTGGACCAGACCTGGAGAGGAGATCCTGACAGCGAGGCCGACAGTGTTGATAGTGATCATGATGATCCACTGAAGTAAGCTGAGATATTTACCCTGCAACAGTCCGAGTTTACACTGTCCTCTTATTAATGCTGTTGCTTTATCAATAAACAACTCACTGTTCTGAGTCTGCAGTACTTACACATTTTCAGTGGTACTTACAGTACTTTAAAGAAATAACTAAGTAAAAGTAAAAATACCTTAGCATAAAATTACTTTGTTAAAAAATATATATATTTTACCTGACAAGAAAAGTAAGTAAAAGTCATAAAACTGCACGCAAAAATAAAAGTATTTTTACACACTACAAAATGAAGTGTAGAATTTACTAAACCAAATTGAGCAATTAGCACATTTTCCTTTAAAGAAAATATGTAACTTTATTTACATTTACTCATCTGGGTTTAGTGGAACAGTTGACTTAACTGTGCATAAACAACTCTTTTCATGATGAGTTTGATCATACTTAAATTTGTAACGTGTAACTAGGTGTTACATTTGTAATCAAAGAAGTAAAATATAAATTTTATGTTTTGAATATAACAAAATAAAAGTTACAATTAAAAAGAATACTTTGTAAAATTACAGATCCTGGAGAAAATAAGTACTGTAACAAAGTAAATGTTACTAAACAACTCTGGAAACTTAATATCTAAAGTGTTGGTCTGAAAGCTTTTTAATGACTGAAATAAAATTGATATATTTGTAAAGATAGCGTGACGCTGTCTTCTGTAAACCTGCCGTCATATGTTTGTCTCTCTCCTGTATATTTGCAGACATGCAGGGATTTACACGGCGGAGGAAGTGGCATTGATCACTCGAGAGAAGCTCATTAGACTTCAGTCTCTCTACATCGATCAGTTCAAACGTCTGCAGCACCTGCTGAAGGAGAAAAAGCGCCGATACCTTCATAACCGCAAAATGGAGCATGAGACTTTAGGTATACTGTCAGACTGACCGTATACACAGCTGCCCTGAGGCACACTGACAGTGTCATTGTGCCTCAGGGCAGCTGTGGCTACAGTGTAGCTTACCACCATCAGTGGGTGAATGTCTGTGTGACTGGGTGGATTATGGTAGTTTGAATTGCTTTGGAGTTTGTAGAGACTTGATAAAGTGCTGTAAGTTCAGGCCATTTGTAACTGTTCATTTATTGTGTTGAAAGCAGCTTCTTCATGTTGCTCTTGTTGTTTATCTGTATTTGTTTACAACAGGAAGTGGTCTGCTGACGGGGATCGAAGGTCTTTCCATGAAGGAAAGAGAAAATCTGAAGAAGCTCAAAGCTCTGCGTCGATATCGTCGGCGGTATGGTGTGGAAGCTCTTCTGCATCGACAGCTGAGGGAGAGGAGGCAGGCTGTGACTGAAGGAGCCCCTCAGGTGTGAACACAAACTCACAACAGCACACGAACACAGTCTGAGCCAGTTCAATACAGGAAAACAGAGCTCCCTATTTACAGAGCGGTTGGCCTGAAACCAGTATCAGCAAGTTTTTACCTTGATCAGTTTTTTTTTTTTTAAATCTGTTTCCCCCCCCCCCCTGGTTTTTAAACCGTTAGTTCTGAAAAATCTGACATTTTCTTTGGTTTGTGAACACACCATCTGCATAGGACATGGAAACAGATGTGGTCTGTTGTCAATAGACTTTCTCACTAGATTTAACCATTCAGAACCTTTCTTTAACCAACTACAGTCAAATCTAAATACTTTTGGAGACTTTAATGGGCTTCAGATGATAATAAAACAGCAGTCACTCAGTGAGCAGCCCCCCTCCTCTTTCAAAAAACTCTGACAGGCTGCTGATATCAGCTGCAGTTAGAGGAAATAAACTCTCTGTTCACATGCAAACATTTTTGTTTGTCTTATTTTGGTCCATTTATATTGGTAATGTTAAGAAAGACATTATAAAATAGTTTACTGTAATTTGTGGTTGGCTCTAAGAAGAAGAAAAGCTTAAAAAGTACAACAAAAACAAAATAATGTAGAGTAAGTCCACCCCACGCACAGTGGTTTGTTTGTCTGTCTGTCAGGAGCCATGGAAGTGTTTTTCGGCTCAGGAAGTTCTGGCATGTCCTGTGTGGGAATCACAGGAGTGATGGCATCATGAGTGGAACGTCAGTCTTATCAGGCAGTAACTCATCAAATAGAATCAGCTCTTCAAGCTCCCAAACAACTCCTCTCAAGTAGAAGAGCTTTTTGAGAGCCAGCTCTCATCAGTCAACTGAGCCAAATAATCTGAATTCCAGAAAGGAGCTGTGATTTTCATCACTGCTGTAGATTCATCAGACATTCCCAGCACATGACTGAGTTCATCTGGGGTCACGGTGTGGGTTTGCAAGAGGCCATGGTGTCTTATTGTTGTGGGACATACACTGTGAAGGGCTGGGCGGTATGACCTCAAATTCATATCACAGTATAAATTGTATATCTTCATGGTAACTGTATATATCGCAGTAGAAAATGTTCATAAAAAGCAAAGATAATGTAATTTTTAGAGCATTTATTTAGCAGAAAACTGTAATCATAATCAAACCTAGTATGTTTGCTGTAGTGCAAATGAACATAACAGAAGTACAAAAGAATGTTTTATATATATTGCAAAACGGTTTCAACAACAA
>JARVGW010000047.1:398636-411442 GCA_031762495.1 Anablepsoides rubrolineatus | reverse complement strand
TTTCCAAGACAGACTTTAACCATTCCAACACATTATTATTGTTAGAAGACATCAGGATTACAAAAACAAACACTGGGACTACTCAGGCAGCACCGGGTACCCCAGCTAGTTTAACATAAATTAATTATTTTAATACAACAGTCATTTCTGCACCTCCTAATAAATATCATTACAGAAAATCTAACTGCTCATTTTAAATCAATACTTTAACTTTTAATATTAAAGTACAAAAAATATCAGATACTTTAAGACTTTTACTCACGTAATATTTGTAGAGAAGTTTTTACTAAAGTTAAAAGTATCACTTTGTGGTATACAACAAGTGTAATTATCTGACTGCACTGGCAGATTATTTCACTTAATTTGAGAAGATTCAGATTATAATCTAGTATTTTTTTAACTAAATTTGGAGCCATCTCGATTAAAGATCAATCAGATTAATCACTGGATTTAACTATTTTTATCATTAATCTACAAACACATTCTCTTACAACACTTACTGCACACCAGTGATGATGAGCAGGAAGATGAAGAAACTTGTATAAACCTGCTCCTTTCTCAATAATTACAAAACACATTTTCATGACTGTATACATAAAATGAATATGAGTCTCAAACAGTTTAGAGTTAATGAGGAGAATGATAAACTATTTAATCTTTTTGAATTGATTTATAAAAAAGCATTTTTTCAACTCCTCATCCAAATTATTCCATAATTTTACTCAAGGCACTGAATCTTAATCCTATTGTTTCTGTTACTTGAGTTTAAAACAAAGAACTTTGTAAATTAATTGACAGAACTGAGGGTGACTCACAACACATGCTTTAGGTATGATGTCACATTATCAGGTTATTTGACCAAAACAACAACTTAGTCTGAACCTCATGCATGACAGAAATATTAGACCTTTAATACCATAACTTCAGCGTTACTTTTAGAGGCAAAGCAGCCGAAGAACCAGCTCAATCCTGGTCTATCATATTTTAGCTCCTGAAGAGGCTAACTGGACAGAATTAGTTTAGTGTTTATGTTGTGTCACATGCTGATGAATGGAGCTGAATAATACTCTCCTGTGAGAGCTGAGCTAATCCAGCTCCTGGCAGCAGGACGGTGTGTGGGACTGAGCTTAAACAACCTGCAGCTCATGGTGAAGAGAGAAGAGGTAAACCAGCTGAGCCCTGTGACTCAGGGATCACTGGGGCTCAGAGGAATAAGCTTCAGATGCAGAGATACGTCCCTTTATTGGACTTTGTCAAAAACTAACAGTTCCCTGAAGGAATACATATCACCCACCACTTCATCACATCTGTAACATCAGGCGTGGTCTCATGATGCTGTGAGATCCTGCTCAGACTACTGTCAGCTACTACCCCTTCAAAGTTTAGCTCAACATCAGCCATTTTTGGGTTGGCTAATGTTGGTTAACGGTGGCGGCCATCTTGTCTCCAGTCCTGGTCCATGAGGACCACCTTCCTGCTGGTTTTAGAGGTTTGTGCTCCAGCACACCTGATCTGAATGAGAAACAAGTCAAACCTGGAGGACATGCATCAGACATGGTTTACTGCAGTTCAGGGTGTTATTGTATTTATCTCAGGATGATTGTATTTATCTCCAAGTAGAAAAGCAAAGATATACCCTGGTGCTGACTCTTCCTGTCCCAGATGTGGACAAGGCCTGCTGACCTTAGTCATATGTTTTGACTCTGTGCCAAACTGAAGAACTTTTGGGAAGCAGTTTTTAAAACAGTGTCATTTATGTGTAAGAACCCATGTTCTACAATTGCTTTATTTGGGACTGCTCCTATGGATATACTGTACTAACATATCAGGTTAATGCAATAGCATTCATTACATTACTTGCTAGATGCCTAATGTTTAACTGGAGGAAAGCTGCCCCTCCATCTAAACGGTGGGTAGAAGATGTTATGTCCCACTTGAAGCTTGAACATTTGAAACATAATATGCCCCTTTTCCATAGTGCCACTTGGTGTAGTGTCGGTACAGTTCGGTTTCAAGCCATTTCCATTAGGCCAGATTCATGGAACCAGCCCTTTTTTAGTACCTGCTTTCCTGTGGTTCCAAGTGGTCCCAGTTGACACCAAAATGTGACATCAGAACACTGTTCATCACTGATTGGCTAGGGGGTGGAGTCACTGGTTGCGTCTGAGCTGCCTTTATAACAACAACTTGAGGCGCCATTTTTTCAATTGTAGCAGCGACATTAGTCGTGTTTTAATCCAAATTTAATTCTAATTTTTAGCATTTTTTTTTAAATTTCAGAACTTATTCGACAAATATGTTTCCATCTCTCATTTTGTACATTAACACGTTTTTGTAAAACCCAAAAACACCTCCACCAACCGCCCAAAACACACCCACTGGAACCGGACTGGAACGTCAATGGAAAAGCAACCAGAACTGACATGTTCCTACACTGACTGTACCGATACTACACTAAGTGGCACTAGTGGAAAAGGGGCAATACTGTTAATGACACTATACAGAAATATAACATGACCTGGGAACCATTCCTTTTGTACTTTGAGTCAGAATTCTCTCTAGAGTGAAGTTCCCCCCCCCCACACACACACACATCTTATTTCACTCTATTTGATTTAACCCCCCTTTTTATTGTAAGATTTTGTGACTTGTTTGCATCTGTTATCTGTTTTGTAATTGTTATACTGTTACTATTACTGTTAAAACATTTAAGAATCAATAAAAAGAATTTAATAATAATAAACCTGCAGGACAGTGGTCCTCCAGGACCAGGACTTGACACCATTGGTCTGTTAAGTCTGTCTCCTGGTTTATGAAATATTGTGCTAACAGACAGACTCTAAACAGTTGTTGTCAAATTAAAACAAAGCTCTTGTGTGATTTGTTAGCACACAGCTGAATATCAGAAAAGAGTTCAAACCATCTTTATATACTTTAATGTCCTCTGGCTGCAGCAGTTTGTTTCAAACAAATCTGTCCAGTTTTCATGAGAAAGATTCAAAAATACTTAAGTTTAAAGTTACCAAATCCTAAATGACTGTTGTCTTTATAGATTCCAGGATTTGTTTCAGGTAGCACACAAACACCTGCTGTGGACTTCCTACTCGACTCATTGTGGGTGAATGAAGAACACATGATGGATAATTTAGGCGTTTTCATTTACCTTAATACGTGTTCATAAGCAGTTGAACGTTTGAATGTGAAAAGAGTTGTACAAGCACCAGCGCTGGGCTGAATGCATGTTTAATGAGTGTCTCTGCTCCATCCATGCATCAGCGGTGAAACCAGGAAGTTGTGTTTCCTGTAACACTTTCTGCAGAATCTAACTGCTATATTTGACATCATCACTGAAGGGGGGGAACACTATCCTTTCTCAGGGTCAAATCCTCTTGACATAATTCCTGTTTCAACTAGTGTTTTCTTTTACATTCAGTCACTATGTGCTGAATATGTTTTCAGGCATGTAGCTACTTATACTTCCTACTCTGGGTGACCATATCATCCAGAGCAGCCACTCAGACCAACCTGTACATAAAATCACCAGTTTAATCAAACATATTCACACAATGGTTTATAAAACTATATCAGGTTTCACCTAAGAAAAGACTATAAAATGTGTAGTGCTTTTTAAAAGTCAGTAGTAAACAACCAATAAATTTCTTCAATGGTTTATGTGACCTGTCCTGGTCTGAAACACTGGAAGGTGTGCCAGTTCCTGCTTGGCCTCCAGCCCCAGAATCAGACTGGTCTTATCCGCTCTAATGACTTAAGATGTGTCAAGAGGATCTGGGCCCACATCCACATCCTCCCTCTCTCTGACAGTCCTGTGTTGAACACAGAGACTCTGAGCCGGGCCTACTGGACCTGGACTGGTGCTGGTCCACATGTGGTTGGGCATGTGTCTGCAGCACTCTGATCTTTAGGAAACCCTACCATACACAGCACAACATCATGAAGATGCTCCGATGAATAGTTCTCACAAATGCAGCATTTCAGACCCCAGCATCAAATTAAAACAAGCTTGTTGGTTTTGAGGACTGAAGTTGTGTTTGGTACCTAAGAGGGACATCTGTGCTTATAAACTCTGCACTGGTGAGCTGTTCGTACACACAGGAGGCGATGTCATGAACACCAGCTCACCATAAAAAACCTGCACATGGCATTTCAAAATAAGAGAAGAGCTTGTGGATTTGCCTTCAGAATGATTGATATTAGATTTCTGATTCTTCTCTGGCTTCCTGCAGGCTGGATGTGAGACGCCTGCTGTTCACACAGCTTTTCTCTCCACATGAAGGGAACATTTAAACACATCCAGCTTATTAACCTCAGGAGATACAGTTTGTCTTCTCAGTGTTGATCAATCTTCTGCCTGTTCTGTTCTCCTCAGTTTATAGCTTTTTTTCATGGCAGTTATTTTTTGTTTTGTTTTATTGTTTTATTTTAAATGTGGACCAGGACTATGGGGCGCCAAGTGTAAAATGAAATGTTAAAAACCTTTACTTTTACACTTTTTTCATTATTTATCTTAATTTTTAAGTGTTAAAAAATTTTCAACTAACATTTTATTGTTATTTAGCTCAGTGTTCTTACATTTAGCTAATTTTTACTGTGTTAAATTTAAATGTTAAAAATATATTTAAATATTAAATCCTACATGTAAAAATTAAGCCTTAACTGTTGAAGTTCACATTTAAGTATTTTAGAATATAACACAGCCTTTGCTGGTGGTTCTTGGCTCATGTTATGACATCATCATCCTGAGACAATAGCAACTGCTAAGCTCCAATGCAGCTAAAACTTCCCTACAAGACATCAAACTTCTGTCTGAGCTGCACCTCAAACTGCTGGACCACAGGGACCACCCATATTGTTTTTTATGAACACATTTTGAATTTAGATTTTAAATATTACTTTAGCAGCTTTAGCAGAGGCAGCCATTGTGGATGTTTGTCGCATGATAATGACATCATGAAGGTTAGATAACAATAACTTTTGCTAATGCTTGTAACATTGCTAAAGATTATATTTAAAATCTAAAATCAAAATGTGTATGTAAAAACAATATATTTGAAGTGCAGCTCAGACACCAGCCATATCTGCAAGTTGGATGTCTTGTATGGAAGCTTTAGCTGCATTGGAGCGCTAGCAGTTGCTATTGTCTCAGGATGATGATGTCATAACATGAGCCGAGCTGCCGAGCACCAACAGCAAAGGCTGTGTTCCATTCCAAAATACCTAAATGTAAACTTCTTCAACATTTAACTCAACATTTAAGATTTCACTTTTACATTTAGATTTAAACATTTAAATTTAGGATTTAATATATTTTTTAACATTTAAATTTAACATTTTGCAAAAGTTAGCTAAACGTAAGAACAGACAGCTAAATAACAATAAAATGTTGGTGGAAAAATTTTAACTCTCAAAAAGTGAGCTAAATAATAAAAAATATGCTAATTATTTTTTTTAACATTTCATTTTACACTTGGCATGGAGGATTGCCTTCTGATGGGATGAGTCCAGTTTTATTGGTCTCTCTGGGTCAGATTCTTAATAATGTTTTAGTCTCAGTTTTGTGACCTTTTGTGGGTATTTATTCTTCATTTTGCTTAAGTTGGGTTTTATTTTGTAACATTTTCATCTACTTTGTATCTTTAGAAATAAAATAATCTGTCCTTGTCTGAAACCATTTGACTGGTGTTTGTGTGACTAATAAAACACAGCCTGTCTGCAGGGATGCGAGGCGTCCTCTTACAGTCTTCTGTTTGTTGACGACAGCGGTGATAATTGGTGTGTCGCTCTGTGTTGCAGATGAGAACAATGTCTGATGAGACCGAACAGAGAGCGTGTGATGGGGACTTCGGCTCAGACGAAGAGGGTGAGGAAGGGGACGTGGAGTCTTACCTAGAGGACAACAGCAGTGAGCTGATGGACCGGCTGAGGGAGCTGGAGGTGAGCTAACTGAAGTGTCCCACACAAAGAGTCAGCTGTGGTCAAAGGCTCTGTGTTCTTAACGAGACAGTAAACAAGCACACGTCTGGCCTCTTCCACCCTCATCATATAAAACTACCAGTTCAGTGCTCACATCCTTCTTATACATCACTGAAGAAAAATAGTATTTAGCAACAATCAACAGAGTTTATTCATTTAATTTATTAGTTCTTATGTTGTTAAACTGACCTGGGATCAGTAATTAATAATCCACAGAACTGGGACATGAAGCAGTACAGGACAACAATCTGCTGCTCTGTTAGCTTCTCTTCATACAGTGAAAACATCTTCACCTGTTTGGATGTAAGTTCAGAGTTTTTAGCCAACTCTTTTGTTCCTCTTTCAGTTTCTGTGGATCAGAGATGAACACTTTGCACTCTGACGACAGATTTTAATATTATAATTATATGGAATATTATTAGTGATGATTATAGAAATGTCACTGGGTTAACTCCTGATCAATGGTTCACCTCTAGTAAAACTGTGTTTTATGTCAGGTGAGAGGTTGCTTCTAAACAACACACTGCAATGTCTAAATCTGGTCTGAATCTAATCTGTATCTGGTTTAAATCTGGTCTGAATCAGGTTTAAATCTGGTCTAAATCTAATCTGTATCTGGTTTAAATCTGGTCTAAATCTAATCTGTATCTGGTTTAAATCTGGTCTGAATCTGGTTTAAATCTGGTCTGAATCTAATCTGTATCTGGTTTAAATCTGGTCTGAATCTAGTCTGAATCTGGTTTGAATCTAGTCTGAATCTAGTCTGAATCTAGTCTGAATCTAGTCTGAATTTAGTCTGAATGTGGGCTCAATGTGGGCTGATTCTGGTGTGAATCTAGTCTGAATCTGGCCTGAATGTGGTCTGAATCTAGTCTGAATCTGGTCTGAATCTGGTCTGAATCTGGTCTGAATCTAGTCTGAATCTGGTCTGAATCTAGTCTGAATCTAGTCTGAATCTAGTCTGAATCTGATGTGAATGTGGTCTGAATCTAGTCTGAATCTGGTCTGAATCTGGTCTGAATCTGGTCTGAATCTAGTTTGAATCTGATGTGAATGTGGTCTAAATCTAGTCTAAATCTGATCTGTTCTGGTCTTCTTGATGCTCTGCAGGCAGAGAACTCTGCTCTGATGTTGGCCAATGAGAGCCAGAGAGAAGCTTATGAACGCTGCTTGGATGAGGTGAGTTCATGTTGAAAAAGATGTGATTAATCTGCTCTGTGAATCAAAGTTATCCTCTCCTCTTGTCGTCAGGTGGCCAACCATGTGGTCCAGGCTCTGCTCAATCAGAAGGTACCGTCAGACTTCACTGTGTCGTCTGTGTTCAGACATCTTCACTGGAAACTTAGTTTTTCTGAACCTCACTTCTGTTCTGTGAGCAGGATCTGAGGGAGGAGTGCATCAAGCTGAAGATGTTGGTGTTTGACCTGGAGAGACAGAACCGAGCTCTTTGTGAGCTTTTTCAGCAGAAGCTGCCCAGCCAGCCCACAGCTCACTACCAGGTAACTCCGTCCTGTGAGACAGAGGTCATCGTCAGTTTAAAGCATTAAAGATAATTCAATGTAAAGTTGTATAAAGCTGGAGCTGCACTTTATCTCTGCAGTCCAACAAGATTGGCTGTAGTCTTGAATATTTATTGTTAAATTAAAACAACTTTCAGCTCATTCACTGTTCTTTTTATTGCTTTATTTGCACAAATGTAGGAATAAAACAAGATTTACAAGTTCAGACTGTAAACAACACTAGAATTCCAAAGAGCACCATCCAAGATTGAAAATGCTGAGTCACTGTCTGGCCATCTGTACTTTTATCCATAACATTTGGCACAATTCAGCTGTGTGGTGATGTCAGTGATACATTTGTCATTAACTGTTGGATCATCAGGTTGTCAGAAGAGTTGGTAAAGCTAGGGACCTTTATATTTGATAACTATATAAGCAGTATTCATTTTATTAATAAATGTTAATTGAAAACATTTCCCTCAGTTACTAAAATCTGGGTTAAGGTGGAATAATTTAATCAGATTTTGTCTTAAGAGCTTCACATTTTTAATAAATAAATAAATAAATAAATATGCCAGTGGGAAACAGATGATATAAGACTTTCTCAACCAAAACCAGTGAAATTAGTTTGTTACATTCAGGTGTTTTTTTACAACAATTATGTATAAAATATGGTTGTGGTGGCCATCTTGATGTGAAACAAAATCAAATCTTGATTTTGTTCATATACACTCCTGATCAAAATCTTAAGACCAGTCATAAAATTGCAAGAATTTGCATTTTGCACTATTGGATCTTAAGAAGGTTCTAAGTAGAGCTTCACAATGTTAAAAGAAGAAATCCGCGTAAGAGACAAACACTTTTGAACAGGGACTTTTCTAAAAACTGCATTAACACTCAAACATGATTTTTTCATGTTTTGAATACAAATATGATCTCTGCCATGAAAAGTGGTGGGTAACAAGCATTCAAGGCAGGGCTCTGCAACCTGTGGCTGTTTGGTCCCTCTGTAGTGGCTCGTTTTTCTTTGCTTTAATACTCACAAAAGAAAAAGCTATCTCTAGCAGATGTTCTGTCCATTTGTTCGCAAATATTCTAATCCACTAATACAAGGAGTGAGACGTGTTGTTTAGATCATGCTAGTAGTTTGTTAAACACTTCAATAGTTTTGTTTTTTTCTGAAATCCATTAGGATTTTTTTTTAATACCAAGACAATTTGCTGAAAAGAACTATGGTGAATTTATTAGATAATGAAAAATCTACGTGTGTTTTTTTTTTTTTTTGCTATGAACTATAAGGTATTTTTTCATGTTTATATGAAAATATTCTTTCTTATCCTAAAGTGTAAAAATAATATTAAATGTTCAAATTCACTGTATATTTTAGTTGTATGATGTCACCCCCACTGGTCAGAAACCACCACTCAACAAACTCAGAGTAGCCCACGGTCCACCAGTTAATAATTACTGTAGTATATTTTGCGACTCTGGACACATTTTATTTGTGAGCCAAGAAGCAGAAATGACTCTTTTAGTTGTAAAGGTTGCAGACCCCTGTTCTATGGAATGTGTTTATATTAAGTGGGTATTTAAGTCTATCACAGATTCTGTTAACAGAGTCTGACAGGATGGAGCTCTGGTTCTACACCAGACAGACTTACTGGACCTGCAGTGTTTCACCTTTTATATATTGTTCTTTGTAATAGCAGTCACCAGCCTGCAGCAGATCCCAGCTGTTTGTGAGTCTAACGCTCTGTAATGTCATCCTAAATGCTCCAGGTTCAGGCGGGACCCCTCCCAGACTACAATGCACAGCCACACAATGTCTCGGCCAAACAGGCGGAGCCGGCACAGACTGAAGCACAAGCCAAGGTGATTATCACAGAGCCCCATCAGAGACCCCAGTCCTGGTCTGTGTGTGACATTAGCTCTGTTGTTGCTAATCTCATTCACACTCATTTCCTGTACGCACGCACTCAATGGTCCTCGTGAACTTGATTGTCCAGTTTGTCTGCGTTGAATAATACGCTGACGATAGTCTCTTTATTTCCAAAGGGAAATGGTTACCACACACAACATGCTTCCCCGGGGCCCCGCGGTCCTGCCGCCTCCATGGAGGCCCTGTCGCCTTTCTTCAAGAAGAAGGCTCACATCCTGGAGGTCCTGCGCAAGATGGAGGAGACGGACCCCCTGAAGTTTCACCCGTCCACCACCAGCTTGTCTTTCTGCGACTACAGCCAGGTGCTGATGTCGACGGAGGCCGTGTTGGCCACCGCAGACCCCGTCCCGCTGCAGTGCAAAGCCCACCACACACACTGTCACTGCTCCCGCTCTGACGCGGACTCGCACCAGCAGCTGAACGGTGACGGGGCGGTGAAGTGTGAGGCGGGCAGCGCGTGTTGTTTACACTGCAAAAAGAACCCAGGAAGTCCTCCAAAGTCATGCAACCATATGTGTAGTCCTTCAAAGACCACCTCCACCGCTCCGAGCCATGCCCCTGCAGCTGCTACAGGCGAATGTCACAGTAAGACCAGAGCAGGAGAGTCCGGACCCCTGACCACGCAGTGCACCATTACTGAAGCTAGTGTTTCAGGTGTTTCAGCAGTGACTAAAGCAGAGGTTGTGGGAGCAGAGCAGGTGGACTCTGAGACCTCCGCAGTCTCTGAGGAGCTGACCGGTTTCTCTGCGTCCTCTCCTCCGTCCAGTTCTGTGCAGGAGCCCCCCCGGTGTGACGCAGGTACGAGTGACGGCGTTCACAACGGCGTGGCGCACTTGTCGAGCGCCTCGCTCAGCGAACCCCCAGCCGCCCCCGATGAAGACGGCGCGGACCAGGAGGAGTCCTCGGTGCGAGCGGGTGCGTCCGTCAGCCCCAGCCCCTCCTGCCTCAGCGACGTCAAAGCTGCCGCCATCAGCTCCCCGTCCAAGCTGCTCAAGTTCCTGAAGATCCCTGCGATCGGAGAGAAGAGCCAGGCTTCCAGCTCCGCCGTCCGGCTGAGCCCGCAGCTCACGCGCAACTCCAGGATCCCCTGTCGCACCAACAACTACGAGGTGTACCACTCTCCCGTTCCCACCCGCAGAGCCACCACCACGGAGCGATGCAGGCAGCCCCCTCCCCCACCCTCCAGGTCTGAGTCCTACCCCGCCACGCACTCTGCGCCAACCTCCCCCCCACAGCCCGAGGACCCCTGCTCCTCTCCCGCTAAGGAAATAAGCTGCAGCAGCCTCTTGGCACCAAAAAGCAACGCTGCCTCAAAGCTGGGGCTTCCCTCTGCTGCGTCTCTGAGCTCACCCCGAGCGTCTCAGGGCGTCCCACATTACGAGAACCTCCTGGACATGTCCAACTCCAGAGAGGACGAACGGTCCCAGGGTCCTGAGAAAAGAAGCACGATTCCAACTCAAGCAAAGGCAAACGGTGGTGAGAGGAAGCTCGTTAAATCCTTACCAGAATGTGTCCTCAGTCCCTCCCCTCAGAGGACGCAGTCCTCCTCGTCCAGCTCTGACTCTACATCTGACGATGAAGAAGACTCTGATAGTCCAGTCTGGGTCAATCATCACAGTCTGCCGAACTCTGCTGCCTTGAGCCAAACTCAGAGCAAAGTTAGTTACTCCAAAAACAGAGACAAACCGGAGACTGATGTGAGAGACGCCGGCACGCCGACTTGTGAGGTCCTCCAGCCTCCACCAGCAGCTCGGAGGACCGACCTGTCCTCCATCCCTAAGAGGCCCACGGCTGGAGCAGGCAGAGCTCAGGGTGACTCCAGTCACCACGCTTTTAAAGACCGCCTGGCAGCTCTAGGCAAGCTGAGGAGCTCTGAGGACCTACAAGTCGGCCTCAGGCCTGTCAACCCGCTCAGTGAGTCTGCTCCTAGAGAGGACAAGAGCAAGACCGCGGACCGGTCCACAGAGATCCTTAAAGAGGAGCAGAAACATTCAAAACACACAGACTCTTTGGATGGAAAGCCCAAAGGTAGCAGTGTTGGTCTGAAGTACCCGGGTCTGTATGAACAGACCGTCAAACCTCCGTCTTCTGGTCCAGGTCCAGTTAAACAGGATCTGTGTGTGGCCAAGCCAGAGGTCTCCAAGAGCAAAATTGGTTTGCCGTCCCCCAGTGCTGACGCTCCTCAGGTGCTCCGCAGCAACATCAAGTGTCCTGGATCTCTGAACCTGGCCTACAACGTTAAAACCAGCACCGGTCCTCAGAGTAGCAACAGCCCCAACAAAATCCCCCCAAAGTCTCCGTCTAAACCCTTCCCCTCCGCACACAGAGGGAAGCCCTCAGAGGGTCCTCGGTACTCATCCAAGTCAGAGGAGAGGACCAAGATCAGCGGGAAAGGGAAGAAGAATCCGATGTACGGAGACAGCCTCCCCCCTCCTCCTCCGAGACCACCCACCTCTGAGGGGGAGAAGTCCTTCCGGCCCGTTCCCAGTCCGCAGTCTGCCATTGAGCAGAAGGTGATGAAGGGCATCGAGGAGAACGTGCTGAAGCTTCAGGAGCAGGACAAAGGGGGACAGGGGGGCGAGGTCAAGCAGAAAGCCTCCAATGGGATCGCCAGCTGGTTCGGTCTGAAGAAGAGCAAACTGCCCGCGCTGAGCCGCAAGACCGAGACCGGCAAAGCAAAGGACGAGAAGAAGGAGTGGAAGATCAACATCCCGTCGGTCGGCAGGGATTCGGTGAAGATGGCCACCAGGTGCAAAGAAGGTGTGGAGGGTCTGAACATCTCCACTCTGATGGAGAAGGCCGAGGGTCTGAGGAGGGCCCTGGAGGAAGAGCGGGCCTACGTGGAGCGGTCGGGCCGGGGCCACTCCTGTGAGGTGGTGATAGACCAGGCTCAGGGACAGCTAGCTGTCATGTACAGAGGAACACGCTCCGACAACTTCATGCAGCAGCTGCTGAACAGGTGAGCAGTTCACAGAAAAACTCTTTCACAAGCCTGGTGCATCCTGGGAAATGCAGTTTATCTGCTCATACAGACAAACGTTCAGCCTGCTAACACTTGAAATAACTGATGTTCAAGAAAAGAAGTTTAGGTCCTGTTTAATTATAAAAAAAACCCACAAACATCTAGGTCTAAAGCCGTTTCCAGACCAAACGCGTTTTGAGCAGCCAAAGCAGCCAGTTTACATGCAAAGTCTATGGTGGATGCGCATCAAGGAGCAGCAAAACACGGCGCGTTTTGTCCGTTGAGAGCAGCGCGCAAGGTAGCGGCAGGATGCGGCAGAGCGTTTTCCGTGCTAGCGACGCATCCAAAGCAGCCGCTGCTGGAGTTGAACAATGTTGAACTTTTGGCTGCTCGACGCGCAGCAGCAACCAATCAC
>JARVGW010000047.1:370359-381387 GCA_031762495.1 Anablepsoides rubrolineatus | reverse complement strand
GCGCACCGACACGGGGTTTCATTCAATGAGCTCGACGCATGCGTCGACGCATCGGTGTTGCTCGACCCATCACTAGTTTTATCTGACCCACCCATCACATTCCTGTGGCTGCAGCCAGATATGTTTAATTCAGCTGTAGTTATGTGTTGTCATGGTGCTTCAGGCATGTAGCTAGAACTATTTTAATCAAGACATAACAATGGTCACACAATAGTTTATAAAAACCAGTACTTGGTAAGAGAAAACTATAAAATGGTGTTGTGCTTTTATAATCAGTAAGTAAATAACCAATAAATTTTTTCAAGACAATACTGGATTTATTTATTCTGCAGATTTTATTTTTAAAGGACTTAATATAGATGAAAATCTACAAAAACTATTTCTAAAAACACGGAACATAATTTTTATTTGATACATAAATCAATGTTTTGTTGATCTGAAACAGTTTTGTTCACAAAGTTTTATTTTATTTTTTTTAATTGTTGATTTTTTTTTTATTCATCCTACATCTTAAAGCAATGTAAATTTAAGACTTTTTAAGACCTCTGTAATGCCACTTGAAATGAAATATAAGATCAACATCACAATAAACACAAAATTGAAATAAAGAAATACAGCTACAAGTTTACCCAAATGTTAATTTTAACACAAACCAACTAGCTGTGAGAGGCATTCATTAAATTATTATTATTATTTTATTTTACTAATAGTTTAAAATTTGAGACAAATTACAATATTTAGCTGCAACTTTTTTAAGACCTCCAAAAGATTGATTTAAAATATTTGAAGGCCTAATATTTGGATTGATGCATTCAATGTCTTTAAAGACTTTTTAAAGGATCTGCAGGAACTCTTTCAGGACTGTTCTATGTTGTGTTATTTGTTGGTTTTTACAGTTTTCTCTCATTACCTTGAAGAGCATCAGGGACCCGAAGAAGATATTCATCAGAGACATGAGGAACAGGAGGGACAGACCAGACATCAGAGTGCCTGACAGGAAAAGTAAAGTTGAACTTTTTCTACATAACGCTGGTGTTCTTATGAATCAGCTGGGTTATTGAGCTCCTTTACCTCCGAGGAACAGGTAGCTCCTGCGTTTTGCATAAAGGGCGCTGAGTGTGAAGCAAATGAAAATCACAGAGGTTCCCAAGAAGGCCGTGATGATGATGCTGATGGAGAACAAATCATGTTAGTCTGAGTTTTAGAGGGAAACCAAGTGTCAGCATTTGACTCAGCAGATATTAAACACGAGTTAATCTTTTACATACCTGGGATTGACAGCGATGACAAAGTCCAGTGTGGGGCCAAGGCCAACGCCTGGAGAAGCAGAGCAAAGAGCAAATATAATTACAGACTGACTGCTCGTCGCTCTGAACACCAACACGTTTTCATTTGATTCACAGCTCCATCAGCTTACCTGTGAGGAAGGCAAAGCCTGCAAGGATAGCCAGCCTCTTCTTCTCCGTCTCAGGGTTGTGAGGCGTCATGGCGAGCCAGAACATCATTCCCAGTGACCCGAGCACAGACAGAATCCCTCCCTGTGAGGGGAAATACAGAAGTCCCTTTACAGAAATGAAAAATACCATCCATTACCATACCAACACTTCAGTCTTATAAACAAAACTTTGACATTTTATTTTAGAGATATGCAATTTATTTTTAGCTTATCTAAACATCTAGAGCTAATTTAGGCTAGCAGGAATCAGCACGGTCATGGACACTCTGTCCACTTGAATGGCACCCGGTCATGACGGACCTCCTTAGGCCAGTTAACCATGGGAGACCCTCAAAGACAACACAGCCAACAGGAACACAGGGGTACTCAAACCCCTCCATTACATTAAAGTGTCTGTGACATCAATTTTTTATAATAAATATGAATATATTTTTGGAAATATAAAACTGATAACATTATAAAAAAGATTTTATGCCGCCAAGATGAACAGTTGTTGAGATACTCACATGTGAAGAAACAGGAAGTGATGTCAAAGGGGAATGTCTGAATGTAAACAGAGCGTTGCTAAAATGGCTAACAACACAGACTGTAGAGAAGAATCTGATGTTTCTTTAGATTATTTTAATCACTATCAGAGAGAGATGAGAAAGAGTCAGAGTTCAAATAATATTGTTTCAATAAACAAAAACCAAAGTTTTCTTTCTCAAAGAGTTCCCCTTTGATGTCACTTCCTGTTTCACTTTAGCTGAGCCAAATTCAAAAGACAATATTCCAATTATGTGACATAACGGGTAAAATAATGTGTGTTATGCCAAGTTTCTCTAATATAAAATATATTTTCTTTGACTTTTTGTATTTCATGGATATGCATGTCACAGGCACTTTAAGGTGGCAAAGCTGAGGGGAAGTCTGATCAGGGCTTCATCCTCAGTAATGAGTGTTGCTTCGGTCAGTCGTGGTGAAGAAAGACCTGAATCAAAAGGCAAAGCTCTAGATTTACTGATCCGTCTACGTTCCAACCCTCACCTGTGGTCATGTTTGGATCATTACTGAGAAAACAAGATCCTGGATACAAGCCGCGGCTGAAATGAGCTTAGAGTCACTGCTCCTCTGCATCAAAAGCAGTCAGTTGAGGTGGTTCATCTGATTATGATGCTTTCTATTTTCCTTTCTGAGCACGGCACAGGGACGAGGCCCCAAACAGTAGGTGTTCCCCTGGGAACACCTTGTGGAGGGGGAGGTCTGGGTTTCTCTTAGGACCTGTTACCTCCACAATCCGACCATGGATAAGCAGTAGAAGGTGGGGATACCTAAAGATGTGTGTTGCTTAAAAAAGCAACGCATTCAGCTCAGTTTCAATTTTACTTCTGAACAACTTATTCCTCTCAGAAACCTGTGACTGCTCCTAAATGTCACAATTATCTTGAGCAAAAAGTTTCTGCACATAAGCAAAAACGTAAAAGTTCATTATCTTTCTTATAAAGGGCAAAATGGTGGTTCTTATCACCTGAAAGAGGCGTGTGACAACATGAACATAGGAGCCAGCTGCAGCCACAAACATACAGACAGCCAAGCTGGAGTAGACATTCTTCAGATGCACCTGGGTGGAATGAGATCTGAGAAGAGATTTAGCAAAGAACATGAGACACAAATGACCGGCAGCAGAAAAGAAATATAACATCAAAACTGAAACCTTACGTACATTTGGGAGAACCTAAAGATTGCGTCGATGTTGATGTTGCGGTCGAACACGTTCATGGTGAAATCAGGAACTACGTTTTGAAGAACCTGAAAGTGTGTCTCAATCAAAGATTTCTTTTGAACAAAAAGATAATAAATTACTGCTTTGTTACTGATTAGAGAAAAGACTAGTGCACTGTTCTATATCTTAGAGAAAGAGTACAGAATGATCCTGAAAGAAGCTTACAAGCAAACCTATTACACAAGCTTTTTGCAGTCAGGAAAAACAGATAAGACAGAATTTAACAATAAATTATTTGACTATCAGCTACAGTTGTCTACATATGTGACTCATCACATCTAAACGAGGATTAAATCCAAAACTGGAATGTGGAGAAATAGGCAGATATGGGGTTTTGATTTAAATGTGTACAAATATGGCATTTTGTCAAAATATAATGAATCAATGCCTTATTAATGTATCATTTGAATGAGCTGTCTAAAATATAATCCTAAATTTTTTTGAAGGATTTTGAGCAATAAAAAAAAATAATAATAATCTGATTTTGAGGAAAAAACCCCTATAAGCTTATATCAGAATTATCCAGGTATCAAAATGTAGCTTTAAAAGCCAGGAATCTGAAAATGTAATTAGGTTATTTCGACCAAATTTGACTTAATCCTCATTTCGATATGATGGGTCACATATACTAATATTTTCAGATGAACATTTTACAAGCAAACATGTCATTTTTTTTTACTCCTAAAAGTCTAAAAGTACAAGATCAATTACTTAATTTCATGTAATGAAACAGATATTGGTCAGATTTCCCCAAACTACACTTTGTATGTCAAACAAACATGTTATTTTAAAAATAAGTCACTTACTAACAGAATTTAGGATAATATTTGCATTAAATTAATCTGAGAGTTGCCAACTGTGTTATTGTTGTTAACGGTGGTTAACAACAATAACACAGCAGCTTAACTCAAAATGTCAGACTAACAGCAGACTAGAGAAGCTCTTCTGTTATATTTTTGTGCTAACATTAAAAATGAGTTGATAGCTAAAACAAAACTACTGTACCTGCTTTATATATAGCTATAAATTATCAGCTAAAACATGTTATGTGTTATGAGCAGCAGCTAACTAATGTTTCCACCCTGTCAGCGTTCAGAACAGCAGCGTTAGCCTAGCATGCTAACAGCGCTAGCCTGTCAACACAATTCGACGTCTTTCGCTTTATACAGCGAAAAAAAAAGACTTTTTATATAGTATTTACCGATAAGACAGCAAATTAAAAGAAACTCAACACACCCACACGGGAGCCTACCTGAGTGCCGGAGAGGTTTTTAGCTGCGCTCTTGCCTCACAGTTAGTTTTTAACAAACCAGTACGTGTCAGTCAGCGCGAGGCGAAGCTGCTGACGTCACCATGTAAACGCCCAGAAACACTGAGCCTGTTGCAGGAAAAGAAGTCGGAAATCTACAGATTTTCTTCCCTATCGACAGATAAAGACACAAAAAAAATTATTCTGGTGTTTTCTGTGTCTTAAACCAAACGTATGATGCTTGACACGGAGCTCGGCAGGTGTGGACAGGTCGTTATAATGAAACGAAGCCCCTGTTGTTGTCACTTCAGTAACGATCACCTAAAATGGCCGTCGGCCCCGATGCAGTCTGAAAATAACAAAACGACGCCTGGATCCTGTGTTTAACCTTTGACTCTGAACTCTCAGAAAATGAAGGTTAAATGCGTCATTTATCCGTATTCTGGATCATTTCGGTTCTAAGAAATTCTTTTTATAAACAGAAGCGCAGATGATCTGATGGGTTTCTGTTTCACTATGACTATGACTTTTTTTTTTTTACCCAAATTTACATTATTTTGTAATAAAAACAGTGAAGGACGTGTTATTGCACTAATGCAGGTTTCACAATAACACCGATTATGGTTTAATCTCATATTAGTTGATAGAAGTAGACTAAAGGTAACATTTTGCCTAGATTTTAAGATAAACTAGTATACACAAAAGAGCCAGTGGTGCCACTAAAGGGGGGACCAATGGGGACACCCCTAAAAAGTTGTTGGCCCCTCACTGGACCACCCCAAGGTCAGGCAGTTTAATCCTCAAGTTCCGAACTTTTATTTATATTTTTAATTTCCTCTAGCTACTTAAAATAATCTCATAAACATAAAAAACTATATTTTAAAACAATTAAAAATATTTATATCAATTTTATTTGATATAAATAAAACTAAAATCTATACCCCTAAATGAGGCTAACTAGTCTAAAAACAATGTCCTCAACATAAGAATTAAGTTGTCAAGAAGTTATGTGCTGAATATGTTTTATAAATATAAGTTGAAAATTTAATTTAGAACAAACTTTTGAGTAGTGATAGAGTGTTTCTCAATACGTGAGAACAGCTGTAATAACTCTTTAAACTATGTATGTCAGAAAGTGATTCCCTAACTCCAACATTGATGTATTTGTCAAATAATTTAAGTGTATAAGAATATTTTCTGGCTTTAAGTTTTGGTGCTCCCTAAAATATTTCTAGTGTGACCTCTACTAAAAAAATAAATAAATAACATTACACTACAATATACAAAATCTAAAGATAATTAAACTTTACACAATAAAACGATATGTTGCACTGTTCATGAGGACAAAACACTCAAAGATTTGTAAAATATACCCAAATTTTATTTCAAAATGAAAACTGGTAGCACCTTTTTTAGAGTTTTGGTCAGAACTGCTATACAAAACAAGTTTTTAAATTGCTTATTTTAGCGATAATCGCAAAAACATTTGTGACTTAAATACTTTTGGTCATCACAACTGACAGGTTTTCTTTGTCATATTTTACCCATCAACATGCAACAGACACAAACCTCTTAAAAAACTTTCTACCAAAGAAACAAACCCCCCACCCCCCACCCAAAAAAATAGGATATTCTAAAATAAAAGAATAAAAGAAAAAAAAATTGTACTCTTGCACGACCGCATCCCAGATTTCCATTCGTTTTTGATTTACTGTAGCTGAAGTTTGTGAATTGTCTAATAACAGTGACAGCAAAATGTTCTAACATAGGCACAGATAAACAGTTAAACACAAGGCCAGCCTCAATGTAGGCAAAATGGATCACAAAATAAAACTTTGAGCATTAAGAAGTACTGGACAATTACAAGTTTGTAGCCAATAAATAAAGAAAACAAAGACTTACACATGGTTTTAAAAAAAGATTCAATTTGATAGTTTCAAGTGTTGAACTGTAAGTACCACAGCCTCTGGCACCACCCTTGATCTTGACAGTGTAATTTTAATTTTTTTTAATGTTTTCACGCCCAGCATGACACATCAGAGTGTGCAGGCCTACGAATCTCTGTTCAGGCAGAACAGTGTCCTCTGTCCCAAATTCTAAAGGCACAGTTTTTACTTTCAGCACTGTCAATAATATCAAACAAGTGCAAGTTGTCATACAGGAACAAAAACATCGCAACAAATCAATCTTATTTTCCTTACTTAGGTCTAAAAACTGAAATATTCATGGTCATCCTATGTGCCATCAAATCCAGTGTTTCTATTTACAAAGCCAAATCTTTGCCCTGTTTACCCAACCTGTAACCAAATATATCAATCTGAATACCAATATTGCATGTTTTATAATACAAGTAACAAGTACTTTAACCTTGATGCTCACGTACAGGACATTTAAAAGTCTACAGTAATGTTATCGTCTGCCATCATAATTATAACTACCCTCAACTGCCTGCTTTAGAGGTACTATCCAGGTTATAAGAAAAATGGGTTGCATAGAAGAACCGCGTTTAAAAATAGATTTCTCTATAAAAAAGAACTCAATATAATGTATAAAATCTGGTGAAAATTAAAAAAGAGCTGATTCTTTTTTCTTCTTCTGTTGTTCCTTAAAAAGGCACAGTAACAAAACGGGAGAATGTCCAAAAGTCAAGTGAGGGCAGGCAGGCAGGCAGGCAGGCGTCTGCTTTGGCAAAAGATCCACTTTTTCTGTCTGACTGGAGTGATTGTGATGGGACTGCTTTGGTTGTCATTTCCCACTCTGGTGTAGTGCTTTAAAAAAGTGGTTGTCATTATCGTCAACAATGAGGTCCATCAGAAAGGCCTCATTATGTGATCTAGTGTTACAGCGGGGGTTTGGAAAGTCTCCCCAGCTGTGGGCTAAGACAGTGCTCAGGAGCATGGATTCTGTGCAGAAGGCTAAAGATGGCCGCCTGAGAACATCTACTCTCAGTAAACACGAAGGTGGCGTCGCTCCGGCAGGCGCTACTGTCCCCGCAGCTCATCCAGCTGGGCGTAAACGTCCTCGGCTTTGCTGAGCTCCTCGAAGACGGGCAGGAGGTGGAGCAGCTCGGCGTCGTCCACGTCGTCGAACCAGGACACCACAGGAACCTGGACACATCAAAAAGCACTTAACAAGGTGATGTTTCACTTTCATATTCTGTGGGTTTCTCAGCTGCTTTGTTCCTACATCAGGTTATATGCTGCAGAGAGAGGATGCTTCATGATAAAAGTATCATATGATACAGTCCACATTAATTACTGCTGCTCAGTGTGGAAACAGAAAACAAAATCAGTAGAAAGAAGTTTCAGTTCTGATCTCAGATAAAGTTCAGGTTAAAGTCTGGTTTTCAGTCTTCTACCTTGATAAAATACTGATTTGATCTTCAAGATTTTAGTTTAATGCTCTTCAAATGCAGTTTTCAGTAGATCTTTTTTGATTTCCAGGGCAGTATACCCCTGAACCCCCCTAGAACTGCTTCAGTCCACAGATGCAGGTTAACATGAACAGGTGTTCCTCATGATGTCACCAGGTGGTGGCAGGTATGAAGTAAACTTCTGGTGTTTTATCTTCAATAAATTATACTGTTAACTGTTTTAATTGGACAACCTGTTTTCTAAAGATAAACAGCATCAAAGACAAATGATGTAATTTGGTATGTGGATGTATGTAAACTGGCAGTGCACCAGATTACTGATTCTACTGACAGGGAGCCAGAAAAAACCTGGACTCACAGGATGAATGAGTTTTAAACTCTGTCACACTACTATTTAGCTTAATATCACTAAGATTAACTGAGTTAGCTGTTTTAGTGTATTTAAAGTCATTTTAAATTGTGTACAATGTTGATCAGCTGTAGATGTTTATCCAGTGTTTATTTCCCACAAGTTGTATTAAAATGATCCAGTGATTTTATGGCACTTTTAGTACCAAAAAGGGGTTCTCGCTTTTGTCTTTTGGTTGGAGGAGACTGATTGTCAACAAGGCTTAACCACTAAATGCACTTCTTTTTATTTATTTTTTGCTTCTAACATTTTGTTTTAACAACATAACAGGGATACACCTGATGATTATAAAGTGTGAAAAGAACACGTACCAAACAAAAAACAATTCCTAAAAATCCAGACTGTTAACTTAATGCGGTCATTAATTATTTGATCATTTTGTACAAAAAATATTCACAGTTAGACCGTTCTCTTGTTTTATTAAAAAGTGTTTATTTTACCACTGTAGCTGGACAAATCAACCTGACCAGAACAAACCTGGGTATGCTTTGACCCAGGCCAGAGTAAATCCTTCTTTATACTTGTATGTACCTACAATCTGGCCTCAGCAGGATGAATACCGAACACATTCTCACTCCCGACTTGTCACATACTGACGCTTGGTCCAGGTTCCCTTTGCGTCTGGTTTTGACGTGTTGGGTAACCTCCTCAAGTCCGTTATTGACACACAGGGCTTTTCTAGGTTCGCACCACATAAGGGTCTTTGGGTTAGGGCTGGGCAATATGGCAAAAAAAATTATCACGAATAATTTTTCATATTGTCCGATCACAATTAATAACACGACCCCCCCTCCTGTCTACAGAGCTTTATCAAACAATGGACAACACTGTTTCATTTTTTCTGAAATATCTGATTCTGCAGATGACAATGTTGCATAAACTCCCAGCTTCTGAGTGTTCAGGAGTTTGCAGCGTCTCTCAGCTGCTGTTTGTGATGAGACTCAGAGAGGAAGTGGTCTTCACGTCTCATCCAGTCCATCGTGTGCCGATTAAAACTTACAGAAAAGTTCTTCTCCAGATAAATGAAGAACCTCTGGGACATTGTTCTGTCCTAAACGTTACCCTAAGAACGCTTCATATTTTTGGAGGACACTTGTTTTAGCGAGCCGTGCATCGCGGCTTTTTTCTTTCCCCCTCCCTCTCCCCCTCTCAGGAGAGGAGCTCAGAGCTCCCCCTGTGTGTCTGTTAGCAGGTAACAGCAGGTACAGGAAGAGACAGCGGCCAAAATACCTCAGAAACTCGCCCAACTCTGTGAGATTCAGTGTTTTATACTGGATTACATTTTGTTTGGTCAATTCTGCAATTCCGTCTGCGTTTCCATAGCAACTTATAAATGGAAGTGGAGCAGGACAAAGTGGATTCTGATTGGCTGCTGTTGCACACATTTCCACCATGTTTGATCAAGAAGGAGGCTCAGAGCTGATCACCGTGATCCACCTGAATTTTTTCTCAATCAATAATTGTGATCAAATAACCGCCCAGCCCTAGTTGGGGTCCGTGGTTAATATTAGGGATCAGGATTACTGGTTAACTTTAGGTAGTGAGGTCAGGGATAGGATGAATAGGGCAACTAGAAGTTAAATTTAGGGTTTGGGATGGTTAGTTGTTTGCCTTTTCTACACTTTTCAAATATATGACAACAGGCTCCTCCTCCTTGTTCTCATCTCATCAATAACTGATACAAGGGGGTTACTCGATGTGTCAAAACTGGCCGAAGAGGGAACCTCAGACAAGTATCAGTATGTGAGGGAGTGAGAGTGACCTGGAATACCTGGAGTATAATCTAACCCAGGCCCCTTTAACCCCAAGTATAGTCCAGACTAGATGCCTAAAGTTTTGTTTACTTGATGAGACCAAACTGTAAAGTGGTCTGCCACAGTCTGAACGGCCGACTCGTTTCCCACAATAAAACCAGAAAGAGGCTGAAACTCACAGCGTTGTTGGGGTGGAAGATGTACGAGGCGGGGGAGTTGTCCAAGATGAGGGTTTTGTTGAGGTCTCTCCCCAGGCGGCTCAGATCTTTCACGTAGCATCCTTGGTGGAAGACGCAGGACTCCCGGAAGAGCCGAGCCCGGAACACGCCGAACTGATCCAGCAGGTCCGTGACGGGGTCTGCGTACTGATGGCAGAGTGGAAGGTGGGGGTGGGTGGGCAGGGAGGGGAGCAGGGAGAGGCTAATGAAGCACTTTCTAATACTGCTGGAGATGTCTTCAACAGAATGCTACTAAGTGCTGCTGCAGCTGTCTCTGTGGTGCTTTAGCTTTTTATTTAGTCCTCACAGGAAGTTCAGCTCATTCAGGGGTTAAAACGTTTGTTTATGTTAGACGAGTAAAGATTTCTACAACCTTTTCATCTGCTTGCTTTAATGTTCTAAGCTACTTTTAGCTAGATTGAAGCTACTGGAAGCTAGTATTCTGTTATTATTAGCGGTTAGGTGACCTTTCTATATGTTTTTTGCTAATTTAATTTTTTAGTTAGCACTTAGCATTTAGCGTTTGACTAACTTTTTGCTACTCCAGCTTCTAGCTAGCATTCTGCTTCTTTTTGCATCAACAACTCAGTTTTAGTTTTATACAGCACTCAACTATGAGATAAATCTTGTCCCAGCAGGAATTGAATTTGAGTCGCTCAGATTTATTTTGAATGTGTATAGTTTGAAATTGAATGCATTGGTTTGAAAATAAATTTCACTAAATTGAAAGTTTTGTATCTGAATTAATTTACTTTGAAACTGTATTTTGGTTTATTAAAAATTCAGTTTGACTACTTTCACTTTCAG
>JARVGW010000047.1:354445-367949 GCA_031762495.1 Anablepsoides rubrolineatus | reverse complement strand
ACAAAATGTTTTTTATGGGTTACAAATCATGTTTTACACACACACAAAATGTATTACCCACACACAAACTTTATTACGCACCCACAAACTATATGAGTCTATTTTCTCTCCATAGATTTATGTTATTTTGTTGTGTTTACATGTACACAACAAAAATGTATCTGCAGGGTAAAACAATAGTAAAGTTACACTCTACCGTGCTTTTCTTTTTTATTTTGTCATTCTAAGCCCTCTCTACATTCTCTCAGAGCAGCATTAATTATTCAAACATTACATAAGAGAAACAGCTTCTCCATTAGGAGGAAAATGAAGATAAAGATGCCGTCTGTGAGTGAACATTAAAACCAGAGCATCATCAGCTCTACAGGAGGAGCTGTGATCCTCTACAGTCAGCAGGTGTGTGGACGCTGCTTCCTGTTCGCTGCAGGACCGATGGATACAAACATGTTTCTAATGTGAACCCAAAATCAGACAAGAAATCAAAGTTTTATTATTTTAGTCATTCATATATCAAAACGTTTGGCTCGTTCAGGAGACGGCTGCTCTGATTTTTACTTTTTGTAACATTAAAAACACTTCTGTCCATCCATCCTTTATGTTAAGCTGCTTGTCTGTGCCGGAGCAGCTGGAGTTTATCTCCAGCAGTCAGGGAGTGAGAGACGTCTATATTTAACTTTATTTACAAACGTTTACCCAAAATAAAAGATTTCCTCAGTTCTTTCAGAAAGGTTCTGTTTGAACTCTGCTTGCTCTATTTTCAGCCTCCTGTGCTACTTTTAACTTTCAGCCTATGGTTTGCTACTTTAGCTAATCTTTTGCTACATTTAGCAAACCTTATGTTGCTTCAGCTTTGAGCTACTTTGTTTGTTTAAGCAACTTTTTGATACTTTTACTTCTAGCTATATTATTGATACTTTTGTTAGATTTAGCTATTTTCACCTAACGATTTATAATTAAACTTTGAGACAAACTTTTGCCACATTTAATATCTACCTACATTTCTAATACTTGTAGCTAGCTTTATTTAATTTTAGCTAGCCTGGCTTTTAGTTTGATTTATTAACTTTAGCTTCTAGCAAGACTTTAGCTTCTTTTAGCCTTTAGCTAACATATAACTCCTTGCTAATATTCTAATATTTCAGCTAGCCTTTTAGCAAATCTAATTCTACATTAATTTTGAGATAGTTTTTCATTTTTAATTAACCTTTTGATACTTTTGACTTCTGGCTACATTATTGATACTTTTAATGAGCTCTTTAATAAATTAAGCAAATCATTTGCTATTAAAACTTTGACATAGCTTTTGTTCTACTTTTAACATCTAGCAATATTTCTAATATTTTTAGCTAGCTTTACATGTAGCTATACCTTTAGCTTGCCTCTGGTTACATTTAGCCTTTAGCTAAACTTGGGCTTATTTTTGCCTTTAGATAGCAGTTTGCTCATTTCAGCTAACCTCTTGCTATTTTAGTCTTTTGTTAGTTTGTTAATTGTTTGTTAGTTTGTTAACCTTTTGATACTTTTAAATTCAAACAATATTATTGATATTTTTTGCTATTTTCAGCTAATCTTTTGCTATTACAACTTTGAGATAGCCTTTTGCTACTTTTAATGTCTAGCTATACTTTAAGCTAGCTTTACATGTAGCTAACCTTTTGACACTTTTAGCTCATTTCTTTTAGTTTCTAGCTATACTTTGGCTTCTTCTGCTCTTTGGCTAGCATTTTGCTCCATTTAGCTAACGTTTTGCTATTTTGGTTATCCTTTACCTTGTGGTTATATTTTTTGGCATCTCTGTCTTTTAGCTAGTGTAGTTATTATTTTACCTAGCATGTTGCTGTTTTAGCTTGTGTTTGGTTGTTTTGTTTAGTCTCAACAACTCAGTTTCAGCTGTTTTATCTAACTTCAGCTGTCATTCAGCATATATGCTGCAGTTTGGCAGATAATATTGCTGTTTCCTCCTCAGCATGTTTGGAGGACAATTAGCTGAAGGATTGACAGCTGCTAGCATATAGCTAGCCGTTAACTAGTTTTACCTTGTATTTTTGGCTTTTAGCTAGTGTTTGGCTACTTTCACTTATTTTCTAACTTTAGCAAGCATTTTGCTCCTTTTGGCTAACCTTTTTGCTATTTTAGTTATCTTTTACCTTGTGACTATATTTTTGGCATTTCTGTCATTTAGCTAGTATAGTTACTATTTTACCTAGCATGTTACTGTTTTAGCTTGTGTTTGGTTGTTTTGTTTCATCTCAACAACCCAGTTTAAGCTCTTTAAGCTAACTTCAGCTGAAGGACTGACAGCTGCTAGCATCTAGCTAGTCTTTGAGTAACTTTACCTTGTACGTTTGGCTTTTAGCTAGTGTTTGGTTACTTTTACTTATGTTCTAACTTTAGCTAGCATTTAGTCAGAATTTCCCACTCAGGTGAACTCTGAACACCAGAGTGATTCAGTGTCCGTGGACAGTTTTAGCTGCTGTATTAGATGTTAGCTGCAGGTGCAGCAGCTGTAAAAAAACACTTTTTATTGGAGTCAAACTTTATTTATGTTGGGAGATGAGTGGAAGATATAAATAATCATAAATAAAAAGAAAAGAACGAGGTAAAGTTTTTTGCTTTACCTTGACAACCATCCCATTGTCCTGCGACTCCAGCAGGGGCTGCTGGGAAGGTGGCGGCAGCTGCGGTTTGGGGCCATCCTGAACTTGGAGGCAACAGAAGAGGGCTTTGAAGATGTTACAACTGCGAGGCTGTTTCAGCGCAGAGCGGCTCACCTGGCCTGTTACACACACACACACACACAGAGAGAGAGAGAGGTTTAAACAACTCAACCCGACTCCTGGGATCAGCTGAGTGTGACCCGGGACTGGTTCAGATGTAAAAACTAGACCAAGTTTCCCGCTTTCAGAAGGCTGCGTCCATCTGTCAGCAGGCATGGCAGAGCCTCAGAATGTGGTTTTAATGCGCCTGCTCGGCTCGGCCCCGCTCTGCTGCTGGAAATGGCTGGTCCTCATTACATAATAACACAGGGCGGGAAAACCCACACTGTTCAGACAGGAAACATTCCAGCTGCATTCAGGACCGCCTGAGAGCAGCCGGACCAAGCAAGCCCTTTGATCTGTCCCCTGTCCAGTCCAGCGTCCCCCCAGCTCCAAGCACTACCTGTCCCACAATCAGAGACAGGGGGGCGCATTCCTGCCAGTCCCTCCTGGTGCTTTTCATGTGAGGACTTGCAGAGGATTTATCCCCATCAGTACCACAGTGTGGTTAATGAGCGCCTCCACTGAACTCAGAGGACAGATGGACCTTCAGATTAAAAGACATCAGAAAGCTCTGGAGTCCACGCTGAACCTGGTGCTCTGCAGAGACGAAAACATGTTACACAACTCCATGTTGAGGAGACAAAGACACTCTGCAGACACACGGCTTCCCTCACACAGGGTTAGACTGAAACAAACATTTAACAGGTGAACGAGTGAAACACTGCGCAGGTAGGAAGGTGTGCAAACAAGTCAGTGTGTGAAACGGCGCTACACTGGGCGTGTGCGAAGGTGTGTGTGCGCGCGCGTGTGTGCGTGCGTGTGTTCTGCTGTCAGGAACTCGAAGTTCCTTCATGTTGATCAAGAACCACCGTGGAGCCAGCAGAACCACTCAGGTGTGCTGACGGACAGGTGGGCTGTACCTGCAGCTCGGACATAAAGGAGAGGGGGGGGACCCCACATGGGGAAGGGGTGACACAGATTTGCAACAAACAGGATCAACAATGGATCAGCTCATAAATATTCAAAGCTTTTCCCTCTGAGAGAGACATGAGATTAAAAACATGTCCTGATTTCTCCGGGAGAATAAAAACAGAGAAAGCCGCACTTGGCAGCTTTTTGCGCAACATAAACCGAGCCAAATAAGGCGGCTTTCTGTGTTCGGATCGTCAGAGTCCCGCAGCCCCCCCGAACTGTCAAAAAAACAACCCGGAGACCCTTCAACACACCTACACCAGAACAAGAACCCCAAACCCGGCGGGTCCTACCTGTTTTCGGGGACACTTGGACGTCTTCTTTCTGCACTTGGGTGATAACAGAACTTTCCATCTGACAATCACGGAGCCCTCAAAATCCTCAGATCCTGTTCCCGAACGCTGGGCATCCCTCATTGGGTTCTGTTGACGAGCCCGCTTCAGTGTTCACCGAGCTCTGCGCGTCGTCCGCCTCAGTTTCTGTTCGGGTCCACTCGCGCAGGATCGATCTGGACTGGTCCCTCCGGGTTTCTTTATTCCTCCGCGCCGCTTCTTCTTCTTGTTTTTTCCGTCCACCGCCTGGGGAGGGAGGGGGGCAAGGCACTTTGGGGTGTTGTTTTCTGGAGGTTCTCGTCGACCCGGCCGAACCGCCTGTGTTTACTGGTGGTACCGCCGAGCTGCCCCGCTCTACCGTCCGTCGCAGCGAAGTCCTCACTTTAGCAGCAACAACATGGAGAATCCAGGCGAGAGAAGGAAAACAACCGAGGAAATGGGGCAAGGGAGGGCGGTTTCAAGCCCCCCCTTACTACAGATAAACAACACCGCCCGAAAGGCCTCAAAGAGCCGTGAAAACTCGCGGCAGTCGAGCGGACACGGCACATTTGACCCTGAAAACTCGATTCCGACTATTAGTTGGCTGTAAAATAAGAGTTTTTGTATTATTTACGGTTTTGTTTTTCCACGAATGGGACGCTGCGGGCGCCTTGAAACGGTCTCTGCTCCGTGATTGGCCGATTAGGGGCGAGGGGGCGTGGCTAAAGCATTCCTGCGCCGCACAGAGAAACACATTCCAGCGCTTCACGTACAAACGGGGGGCTCGTTGTTTGTAAATACGAAGAAAATAAACAAAAGTAAACCAGTGCAGATGGTAAGACAACAAAAACACGAATCAATTCTATTTTAGATCATGAAAACCATAACATGGTATATGAATTTGTATTTATCTCCTTGAGTCACGTGAACTTAGTGATCGCTAAAAAAATATCTATCTATCTATCTATCTATCTATCTATCTATCTATCTATCTATCTATCTATCTATCTATCTATCTATCTAAATATGTGTGAACATATACATCTATAACTGTATACAGGCTACATAGATATGTGTGGAATATACACTTTTCCTTACACATATATAAAATCCGAAAGGTTTTGGCATGTACTCCATAAGTACGAGTTTACAACAAAATCAAATAAAAAATGTACTCCTCCGCTCTTTTTTATTTTTTTTTTATTTTTTTTTACAGATAACAACCTCTACAAGCACTTACCAAAAAATAAAAACACCTCTGTTGGTACGAGTATTATTTGATGTAGGGTTTATAAACTTTTAACTCCACAATAAAATTAATTCATACTTTACCCACAGGCCACTTGTCAAACAAAGTTTGTTAACTCTAAGAATATTGCTAAAAACAACAACAACAAAAAAAAAAAAAAACAAGAACAAAGACTGCTGCAATAATTTGACATCTTGTTGCCAAACAAAAAGCCACAGAGCTGAATAACATATCAATGTGAACATATAAAATAAATCAAATGTGAAACAGTCAAACCTCTCAGCCAGCTGTGTGAACAAATGACGCCTGGTATCAGGGACATTGAATAAATACACAAATGGGCTGCCATAGGCCTAATCAAATTGTTGATTACATGATGCAACTACTTGCTGTACATTTTCTCCCCTCAGTGCAACTTTATCAACAAATCTGATTTAAATTAAACTGAGATGTTCTAAACCAGCCAGAGTTTCTGTTTGGTGATCAATTGGTGGCCCGGGAGCCAAATGTGGCCCAAGGGTGATCTCAGGTTGGCACAGCAATTAGTTAATCTAAAATAAATATAGATTTTAAATTAGAGGAGGGAAATCTGTGAGATAAACTTAAAACATCTGAATAAATATTTAATTAGAAAGGTGATACTGTTAAATACAGATCCAAAATGTATTTACATCCTTCTGTACAATCAGTTCTGGATGCTCCTGTAGATTTAGACATGTTGATGGATTTAACTTAACTCAGGGTTTATAGTGTTCTGTATCCATCCCCTGACTTTCAATAAGCTTTTCTATTGAATTGAGTTGAATTAGGACATTTTAAAGGGGGTCAACATTTATACAACATTTTTAAATCCATATTACTCTGTAAAAAAGATGATTTAACTTTTACACTAAAGTTTTTTTTAATATTTTGTCATAAAGTCCAATTTATTTGCACTATGATTGATTAATGACGGCAATAAAAGCAGAAAACATCCAAGGAGCTGAATACTTATGATAAACTGTATGATCTATGACAGCAATATACAACTCAGTCAACCTGACAATGAGTTCACCTAAAAAAAAAATGTTTTAAATGATAATATTCTGTAATGGCAGTATATCTGAGTGTCTGACCCCTGAGCTGTGACCCCTGACTGAATCAGTTAAATATTCCTGCTGTCAAGGGTTTAGTGTTCCTTTTCTGTCGAGGCTGTTAACAAAATGCAGCTAAACACGCCTGGATGACTTGGATTTTGTTTTTGAGGACCTCTTCTGGACCGGTCTTGCTCTCTGGACTTGGTTGGACTTTTATTTGTAGCCGTAACATCTGCAGTGTTGTCTTCAACCCTTCAGCTGTGATCTGGAATGCATTTATCCAAATTGAAGGACATTCCTTTGTTCTTGTACATCTTGGTGAGGTGGATCAGAGAGTTGCTGTTTTTGGGCAAACAGCTTGATGTCATCCATGTAGAGGAGCTGACTGAGTTCATAGCCCCTGGTTACAAGGATTTGACTGAGGGGGTTCAGGTCTAGGCTGAGTGGGTTCTTACTTAGACTTAGTTCCTCCTGCGCAGTTTGGCGCATTAGGCGGCAAGACGTCTCCATTGGGGTCGATCTCTTGCAATCACTTCGGCCTTGTCTAGGCTTATATCTAGGGCCTCGAGGTCTTCGTGAAAGATACGGCGCCGATTCCGTCTGGGACGCCCTTGTTTCTGTTTTCCCCATAGTGGTACCCACTGGATGGCGGTTTTCAGTAAGCGTGTTGCTTACATGTCCCGTGAATCTTAATCGGCGCTCTGTCACAATGTTGTTCAGTGGACGGGTGGCTGTATTACGATGGATATCCTCGTTGGTGATGCGGTTCTGGTATGAGACTTGCAGGATCCGTCGTAACCACCGCTGTTGGGCAACATTCAGTCTTCTTATAAGTCTTCCATGTTTCACATGCGTATATGGCTGTTGGGATGACGATCGAGTTAAAAAGGCAGATCTTTGTTGCCATACTGATGGTCATATACATCCAAATTGGTCAGAGCTGCTGAAAAATATCTCCTGCCTTCCCAATTCAGCACGCCACATCGTGTTCTGCATCCCCATCGTTAGTTATAACGCTGCCCAGATATGTGAACCTTTCCACTCCTTCAATCTGGTGTGGTCCGATAGTGGCAGGGTTGCCAGCCATGGGATATCCGATTTGCATGATCTCAGTCTTGTTGAAGTTAATTTGGAGTCCGACCTTATTTGATCTTCCATCAAGGCTCTGGGTCATGTCAATGATGCTCTTAATCGTTGCCCCAAGAAACGCAATGTCATCTGCAAAGTTGAGATCCGCAAGTCGGACCGGTTCGGGACATTTTATTCCAAAATCTGCTCGATCCATGGTCCTGTTCAGAATATAATCAATAACCAGGAGGAATAGGAAGGGTGAAAGTATACACCCCTGCCACACGCCGGCCTCGATGGCGAAGAATTCTGTTGTTTCTTCCTCTGTTTGTATGCAGCAGCTCGAGTTGAGGTAGAGGTTTCGGAAAACTTGGGCAAACTGTTCTGGAATTCCATACGAGGGGTTCAGGTCAAGGCTAAGCAGGAGTGGAGACTCTGGCCACATTTAATGTTGATGTGTGCAGTTGGCTTTGAAGTGGCCTCTAGTCCCACACATGGAGTGTTTGAAGCACTCCATGTGTGGGGTACTGAGTCGTCTCCATCAGTCAATCCAGGCGGGTCACAGGGTTGTGTGTTTGGTCCCCTGATGTTAGTGCCAGTTCCCTTCTCTTCCAGTACTGCACGTTCCAGTCATCATAGCTATGATGCCTGACAGGAGCTCCATGTTGTACAGAGGCAGGTGATGAGCCTGTAGTTGAATGGGATGGCCCCTTTCTGGGGGTCTTTCATAATCAGGACCCTCTGGCGTTGGGTCAAACCCCTCTGTGTGCTTTTTATAGTACACCACTCCACAAGACAGAGATGTCCATAAAATTCATTCTTCTTTGACTTTGTAACAAAACCTCCATCCATTGTTTTACAAGTTAATTCTGATTTTTCTGGCATAAAAGTCAATTTTTTTTCAATAAATTTTTCTGCCTTTAGCTTTATTTTCACAAAGTTAATCCTCTGATTCTGCACCTTCGGGTCTTACAGACGTGGAATGAGAACCTCTGTACCACTGAGCAACTATTATTCTGAACTCTTGGGTTCAGTAAGCAGAACAAAGCATCACATCATGTATGATCTGCTCATCCAGCAGCATTAAAACCTGTATTTTACTCACCTACTCACCTTTTCACTCTTCTTTCTAGTTGCTTTAGAAATGTGACAGAAGCTGCCTGCCTTAAAATCTGGCTTCAATTAGGCTCCATTTTGGCTGCAAACACACTTTATTGAGGCTTCACTTGCAGGGAATCATGTATTTCATCCATCTTTACTGGATAACACGTGTTAGGTATAAAACCCTGGAGATTTAAATGTTGATTCTACTTTTGCTTCTTTTCAACAGGTCTTTATTTTTTTTTTCAGATACGTTAAAGCTCAACATGTCTGCAGCCTCTCCCCTTATTAAGTTTCTTCCGTATATTTAAATATTTATAACTTTTCAAATCCTTTCAGTGTTATAAAAACTGTATAGGAAACAGATTTGGGATGTTGTTTTATAAAGGGTTAACAGAATTTTTAACAGAATTTTAATGATTGTACAGCATCAGATTTTAGGATGACCTCTGTGCAGTGTTGTAAAAAGTACCTCAAAGCAATACTTGAGTAAAAGTACAAGTACGTTATCATGAAATTACTTTAGAAAAAGTCTCCTCTAAGAATACTACTCGAGTAAAAGTCTTAAAGTATTAGATTTTTTTTGTGCTTAAATATCAAAAGTATGTTTCTGACATAAAATGTACTTAAGTATTAAAAGTAAAAGTGAGCGGTAGATTTTCCAATTTCAAAACGACTAAAATGTAATATTAAAATGTTAAATAATTTATATGTTTACGATGTCCTGCTGAAGTGTATGGTATATATTTATACTTCTCATCCAACCACAATTAAATCTGGATTTTTTTAACAATAAACTGCAATAAAATAGGAGTAACAGCATTCTACTCTTCACCTTTTTAAAAATGTGAAGGTAGGCATAAAGTAGTAGGCTACAATAGTACAGTAGTACAATTACTACTACAATGTAGTTGTACTTTACAACTCTGTGTGGACAAAGTCAACAGATTACAATAAATTATGTAATTTTGTTGTGCTTATGTACAAAAATACACATCTGAATTACTCACGTGTTGATGCTGTCCCTCCATGTCTTTATGCTCTGAAATCTTTCTATCTTTGTTTAATTTATGTTTATTTACCTGCCTCGTTAAAGGTTTACTTCACATCAGGAGGCTTCTGTTAAACGTAACCCTGCAGCTCCACCTACAAGCTGGCTTAAACAAGTCTTTTAATTTCTTAAATTAGAAAAAAAAAAATCAGACTGGTGTTGGTTTGTAAGGCTCATTATTTCAAATCTCTTTTTTTTAAAGGTCAGATTATATGCACATAATGGAAGTCTTTTCTTATTTTATGATTTACTTTTTATTTATTTATTTAGTTCTATTATTAGGTTAGGCACTCACTTTGTTGTTAATTTAATGTTAAGAAGTCAAAAAGAACCATTTCTTTTATTATTTATGTATATTTCCAGATTTATTTGATTTTGTGAAAGTTTTACTGACATTTGACTAAACAATAACATTCAAAGAAATGAATTACTTACATAACAGAACAGAAACTAAATAAGTTTCCTGTAGTTCTGCAGACTTTAGTCCACATTACCAAGCAGCATAAACAGAACAGATCATCTTTAACAGTAAATCTGATCTGTTTCAACACGCAGCTGAAGGTCTTCCACAGTAACTCAGGAATCCTGACAGTTTTTACTCCCTCTGCTCCTCGGTAACGTCTCGGTCTACGACAGCTTTGTTTACTGGATGCGTCTCCATGTTGGAGAAGGTAACAGAGGGCAGAGTGAAACCGATGACCCAGGCTCCTCTCGCACTCCTCTCTCTCTCTCTTCTCTTCACCGACACAGTCGTAAAAAAAAACAACTTCTTTAGCAAAACATTAATAAAAAAATTATCTGTAAGTGGAGGAGGAGGAGGGTTCTTTGTGGTTATCCTGGAACGTTTGTGCAAACGCTGCAGGCGGGCTCTGCTGCAGCTTCTGACCAGACAACGTGAAACAAGCAGACGTTCTGCATTACCCTCTGCAGGTTTACTGGACGTTCTCCTGAAACTGAAGGCTGAAGAGAGCTAAAAAACAACAGAACCTGCTGCTGCTTTCAACAGCTCATTAAAGAGTTAACATGCAGTCAGATCGCAGTTCACATAGTTCAGTCCCAACACGTGTGGGTCCACTGCAGCACCAGCGCAGCCAGGGCCCACAGTGGCCACAGTGCAGGACATAAACACGACAGCCCCCCCCTGCTGTTTGCATTCCTGGTGTTGGACTTTTTAAAGCAGCTCTGACAGATGTGTGTAAAAATACAAACAGACCGCACAGCTGGAAAATGTCATGTGGTCTGAAGCTGATGCTGCTGTTTACTACATCCACCAGAATCCATCCTGCCTGTCTGCTTCGCTGAGCGGACAGACAGGCAGAGAGACACACAGATAGAGAGACAGGCAGATAGACCAACAAACTGACTGAATAACAAGTAGTCAGACTGAGAAACAGACAGGTAGACATACAGAGAGAGAGACAGAGAGAGAAACAGACAGGCAGCCAGGACACTGGGGTCAGCTGCCTCAGGGTCAAACCTTTAAGCTCTCTGCAGCTGGACCTCTAGAAAACATCTTAATATCACAGATTTTTTAAATATCTCGTCTCTGAATTAAATAATAAACACTCAAAAATATGATTTAAAAGGTTTCCTGTTGGCCATGACTCAGTTAAAACACATTCAACAAATAAAATGTAAATTCAGCCATCAGAACGTTACGGTTTATTTTTTTTATTCAGTGGAGGGGTCTGTTGACATCTGTTGTATTTTTACTAAACCGTTCCACAGTTTTTACCAGACAAATCCACTCAGATCTTTGTGTTGAACACCTCAAAGGTACAACATGTTCAAAAAGTTCAGTCTCCAAAATAAAATCCAGATTCAGTTTAAATAAATAAAAGCAGTGAGGCCAAATAATAATAACAATAATAGTTAAATCAAGTTATTTGTTAGTATGGTTTGTATAAAAGACAGGATCACCCATCAGGAATTGTTCTATTTCTACATTTCACACCTAGAGCTCTGCAGGATCTACTTACAGCTTCATGCATCAACAACATCCAATCCTGCTGATGACAAACTCACTGCTGCTAAAATATGCTTACAGCATTTGAGGCTCATGTAGGGCTGAGACTGTTGGGCGTACAATCATGTGATTTGCTGGAAAAGCCCCCCCCCCCCTCCCTCTACCTCACGGGCCTGCCCCTGACTGGCCTCTGCTAGGCTGTATTTCCAGGAAAGGGGCCTACAGGACAGGCTGTGAGGCCTCGGCAGGGACACATTGGCTCATTGAGAAAAACAAAAACAGAGAGGGGCGGTGGGAAGACTCTCCCCTCTTACATAACATGAAGAGAGAGAAAAAAAGAGTCTTTGCCACAATGCAAAGAAAAACCTGTCCACCCATCTCTCCTCAGACCGAAGAGGTCGAAGTCTTTCAGGACTGGAATCTAAGCAGCGCCGACACCAGCAGTGTTTGCTTTCAGTTGCATAATGGTTGCAACTCCTCAGCTGCATCACCACCACAGGCATGTGACCCCCCTCCCCCTGCAGCCCCTCTAAATAAACACAATGAATATTAGAGTCCAGTTACACACACACACACACACACACACACACACATCTACACACACACAACCTAAACCCAATTCACACCTCCACAGTCCAACATGTCAGGACTCCGAAAGAGTCCTGACAAGATTGTACCAGAGAGGGTCCTGAAATGGTAACAAAAACCAGATGCACACACACAGTTTGTTTTTATATCCACGTGGGGACTTTGGATTGACTTCCATTCATTTTTTGGTAATTTTATATCCTAACTCTGACAATTTACCATAAAATTAACCTCACAGGTACCTACTTGACCCTAAAACTAACCTAAACTCAATCCACACCTTGGTCCTAAACCTGACCCCCACCCGTAATTAGCATCCGTACAGGCATTGGTCTCCACAATGCACATTCGGTCCACACGGGGCTGCCTTTTTCTGGAAAATAGTTCCCCACAATGTTGCAAAAACATGCCCCCCCCACCCCCCCCCCCACCACCACACACACACACACAGAGCATGTCCTTTAATTCTTTGTGTTTCACTGTAACTGGCAGTGAGGCATGTGTCTTTCTCTGGTGCTCTGCACCGCCCCCTTCTGGATAAAACACAAACTACAACAGGTTTGCAGGTAGTCCCCCAAATGGTCCCCCAGAGGACATTGCAATAGTCTTATTTTTCAAACACCACAAACATTTTTTAGGACACAAATTGCTAGAATAAAAAAATGTAGATAACTTAATAAAAATTAGCACCACAAGATATTTCTAATAAACTTTCTCCACGTCAGAGCAGGAGGAAGTCTGTTCACAATTGTCTTGATAATCTGACTGTTCATTTGTTCTGGTCTGAGCTCAGATTTCCTTCCACAGAACAAAAACAAGCATGTTTGATGAACTGGTACCTTCAAATGTCTCTTGGTGTGTGTGAGAGAATAAATGTTTGTCTTGTAAGTTTCTGTTTATCCCTGTGATGGATTGGAGACCTGTCCACATCACCTAACCATGACACAGTAAAAACTGGATGGACGAATGGATGGATGGATACATAAATTGATGGATAGATAGATGGATGGATACATACACTCACTGGCCACTTTATTAGGTACACCTGTCCAACTGCTCATTAATGTAAATGTTGAATCAGCCAATCACATGGCAGCAACTCAATGCATTTAGGCATGTAGACATGGCCAAGATGATCTGCAGCAGAAGACCAAACCGAGTGCCACTTCTGTCAGCTAAGAAAAGGGAACTGAGGCTACAATTCACACAGATTCACCAAAACTGGACAATAGAAGATTGGAAAAATGTTGCCTGGTTTGATGAGTCTCGATTTCTGCTGTGACATCCAGATGGTAGGGTCAGAATTTGGTGTCAACAACATGAAAGCATGGATCCATCCTGCCTTGTATCAACGGTTCAGGCT
>JARVGW010000047.1:317454-328822 GCA_031762495.1 Anablepsoides rubrolineatus | reverse complement strand
TACCCAGAAAGGTCCCCGGGATTTGAACCGGCAACCTTCTTGCTGAGAGGCATCAGCTCTACCAACTGAGCCACCGTTCCGCCATTCACAAACATTCATGTTACGTGAATGTTTGTGTGCTTAACGTAGACCGATGCTGCTGAATGTATCAGGCTGCCACAGCTGACTGATGTTAGCTGATGCCAAAAGGCTATAACTTTCAGTTTTATAAATACTGAGGTAAAATCTGAGACACATGCTTTTGACAGATAGTCTGATTACTTTTGGTTCACTGTTAAGTTTAAGTTTATTTATTTATAAAGCACCCTTCATACTAAAATCAGCTCAAGGTGCTAGTGTAATATGCTTACATCCACATTATGTGACGACTAAATCCCTCACTGTAGCTGTTAACCTTTATCCAGCTTCAGTTTATCACATGAATCCATGCAGTCATCTGCTACTGATTTTAATTCGATGCTGATGACTTTAAAGATTAAGTATTTCCTTATTTGTAAAACCAATACCAAAGTATAACTTCACAAGAAGTTCAACATTCCTTATTCTCATAATATGCATTATGACTTGATTTTCAGAATATTATGACTTTATTCTCCGAATAATAAAAGCATCTTGTAGTGTGGCCCTAATACTCAGTAGTAAGGTGCAGGAATGAGAGAGGGAACATTAAGTTACAATCTGTGCATGTACCACTCAGTGTGATTGGTGATTCAGCATTCACACAATTTCCTGTTTCGTTATTTTTCTGTATGTTTTAAGCTCTCTATTAAAGTGTATTTTAGGCCAGGCACATTAATGTCATACCTCCACTAACATACGACCACCTTCATGTTTTTAATTTACTGTTGACATGAAGAGAAGCACATTTCCACCAGACTTTTAATAATGAAGCTACTATTTGTCAAAACGTTTAGCTCATTCAGGAGATAAGACTATTATTAATTTGTTTTTTGTCATTTTTATACTTTCTGTATTTTTGTTTTTCTATGCTAACTTTTGCTTTAAGCTCCTGTGAAAATGGTAAGAGTACCAAAGGTGCCAAAGGTACGCTTACCATTTTGGTAATTTAAATTTTCAGCTACTTTTTTTTATTTTTAGCTTCTAGATAGCTAATTATTTAGTGATTTCAACTAGCTTTAATCTGCTTATAGTTTTCAGTTAGCTATTTGCTTATCTTAGCATATCTAACATTTTCTCCCTTTCGACTTTTAGTTGTCATCTTGCTACTAGAAGTTTTTAGTTAGTCTTTAGCTACTTTTAACTATTGTAACTTTAAAGTTTTCAGCTAACCTTTTGTTAGTTTTAGCTTGATTTTGCAACTAGGTTTTAGCTAGTTTTATTCTATTTGCTGCTATTTAGCTTAATTAGCAACTTCTTGCTAGCATTTTGCTACTTCCAGCTAGCACATTCCCACTTTTAACATAGTGTTTTGCTATTTCTGGCATTTTTATTGGAGTTTTGCATCATTTGCTTCTTTAGCTCATGTTCTGCTTCTTTTACCTTCAATAAATTAGTTCCAGTTTTAGTAAATATCAGCTCGGTCATTCTGCTTTTTCTTTTGTTTTAGTGAGGTGAGGTGACAACCTTTAGCTCATTAACCTACATGTTCAGCTTCAGTTTCTTCTTTTGTCTCAGATGTTCAGTTTGGATCTGTTGGGTTTTCTTCTTTGTTTCTGGTTTATCAGCTGAGTGCTCTGAGCTGCTGCTGAGGACAAAATAATGAGATTTTATTAGTTAAACTGATGAGTTCAGCTTGACAAACACTGGGATGATTTTTTTTGTTTTTGGACACAGTCTTAGAGACTTGTATAAAAACTTCAAATCCAAGTCAGAGAAGCCTCAGTGGACTCTGTGAGCCCTAAAGGTGGGTACGATGTGGCTGACCACCTGCATGCTAAAGTAAGCTGCTGAAAAAAGGAAAGGGAGGGGAGAGGAAAGGGCAAGCTGCTCCTGGAAGCAGGGAGAAGAGATTTAAATGGTGTGTTCACTGCAGCGTGGCAGCACCATGAGACGAGGGGGGTGAGGATGGAGGGGGTGGGACAGCTCACAGGAAAGGAAAAATGAAAACCCACCCAGCATGACCACTGCCCTCTGTCACTGTCCATCTGACACCTGCTCAAAGCGCTGACATTTCTGCATGTGTGGAATTTTTATCTTTATTTAATGAGAATTTTACTGATTTCAAATGTTCACGTTTCCATTATTTTCACATATTTATTCACACTGATTTATTGTGAGGTTTATTTAAAGAAAAGCTGGAGCTTTCAGACGCTCCTCTCAGGACGTGTGTTTTCCCCTTGAGCCAAAGGCAGTTTTCTGACTCTTTAGTATTCAGGAGTCGTTCTGGCCCCTCTCACTGTGGGGGGGTGAGCAGGTGGACGGTCACATCCTGTATGATGGCAGGCTGAGAGTGATGCATTGTTGGAGAAGATTCTTTTTTTCCCAGAGAGTAATTGAGAAGAAATTAGAGGTGGTGAGAGTGAAACGCTGGCTGTTTGCTGCAGGCAGAGTGGTCAGTGTTGCAGCTCTGCAGCAGGCAGCTCAGGACCTGGAAGATGAACCACGTTAAAGGCTGCTTTGGATTCACTGAGCTCGATTAGCCGTGGCAGCCATCTTGGATTTGGTTCCTTCCAGAACCAGAGTTGCAGGGAATACATGGTTCATGAGATATTTTACTGACAAACAGACCATGTTGATGTTAGTGATATAACAATTCACTCAAGTTCTGATTCAATTAAATTTACCATTGCCTTTTCAACAAAACAAATTGTAGCCATTTTATTCATATTTCTTAACACTTTGTCCTTGTTTAACAGGATATAACTTCAAAATTGTGTTTCAGTGAAAATAGGCACATTTTTTAATACCTAATGTCAAATTCTGATAGTCTCTAAAACAAACTATATCTTTTTTATTCTTGCACAATCCTTTTTTAGTAGTCATATCTTTGCTAGTTAGTGGTAATTTCCTTTTGTGTGCACTGGCTGTAGTTTGTCTTGACGGGACAATAAAGGCTATTTCTATTCTATTCTAAAATAAATACAAATGATATTATTATAATAATGTAATCCATTCTTTCATTTGTATTAATCGATTTAAAAAAAAAAGTGGGGGTTGTTTTGTATTTTCCAGGCACAGTTCAGTTCTACACAACAATCCAATAACTACCTTCAGTTGTTATAAAAAGCTGTTTAAATGTGACTTTTCATCATAATTTATCTAAACACAATGAAATTGGCCTCTGGCTTTATAAGAACCTCTTACTGTTTCTGACACTCCCACTTCAGCACATCTTCACAACAATGCTTCAGGGGAGGGGTGCTCTGTGGGGCTGCACAGGAGCTTTGTATAAATAGGCGGAGCTTTGTACAAACAGGTGGAGCTTTGTACAAATAAGTGGAGCTTTGTATAAATAGGCGGAGCTTTGTACAAACAGGTGGAGCTTTGTACAAATAAGTGGAGCTTTGTACAAATAAGTGGAGCTTTGTACAAATAGGCAGAGCTTTGTACCAGCAAGTGTTTATGCAGCTCCACATGACTACCACAGGAAATTCAAGGATTTCTCAGACATGAGTCAAAGCAAGTATGTTTTTGATGAGGAAATGACATTATAACATACGACGAAGTTTTAGGGCCACACAACAAGATTTTTTTTAATTACAAGAATAAAGTCATAATATTCTAAAATTAAGTCATATATACCCTTTATACGAAAAAACATGCAATTATCACTGCATTAAAACGAAGAATGTTGAGCAACTTGTCAAATTGTTCTTTAGTTTTGCTTAAAATAAAGTTAATCTTTTAGCACATTAACATCAAATTATCAGTAGCAGAACTTGGATATTGTGCAAACGACTATAAACTGAAGCTGTATTGTAATTAATGGATGCATTGACAAATTTAGTCATGTAGCTAATTTGGATGAAAGCATATTAATCTAACAGTGACTTAAGTCATCACAGTTATAAACACAGACCCATGGCTGTACACAGCAGGTGTGAGGAAAATAAGGAGGACATGAGGAATGGAAAATAGACACATCATGATTATGACTATTTTCATGTAATATTACGACTTTAATCTCATAATATTATGACTTTATTCTCGTAATAATAATTAACAATATGTTGTTGTGAGGCCCTAATACTCAGTCGTAATAACATGATATAAAGATCAGAAAGTTTTGCATAATACCCCCTCCCCCACCAGCAGTTGTAATCTATTGTTAATCCTGATAATTGTTACATTCTTGCTACAGTTTTGAACAAAGAAGTGACTTCATGTGTTGGGATGTTGCTAAGCTACAATCTGTAAATGTGAACTACAGCTCTTATTGTGTTGGCTCAGGTTAGCTGGCTGTGGCAGCCATCTTGGTCGGCTCCACAGTTCTAGATTTTACTAACCGATCATAGTTAACAATGGTTTTATCATACTGTAAGATAAAACATTTTACATTCCACTGTAAAGCAGAGACAGTATGAAGGTTTTAGATTTTATCAACGTCCAACATACAGCTGTCCTCTGATTGGTTGATGAGTTTTTAGCTGTTACAGCCATGCGTCAGGAGGCGGCAGATCAATAAACTGACTGTAGATCAGTTTTACACACAGAGACACCACCTTATATCCTGTTCAAATTACACCACAGAATGCACCAATGGGAGAGCAGGAGGAGGAGATGGTTGTGTCGCTGAGCCAGGAAGATTGTAACACCTTAGCAACAAACAAGCCAAGCCCACCCCACCCCCCACCCCCCGCTGAGGAGGAGCCACACAGCTCAGTTATTTGCACGCACACACACACACACTCACACACACACACACACACATATTAGCAGGCTGGAGGCAGATACATGATGCTGTTGGAGTTTTTCTGTAAATGAGGCACAAATGGAACCCTGCCCCACCCTCCTCTGTCCTTTCCCTCCAAAAACATCCATCCATCTTCTCCTTCTCTTTGTCACCCCTGTTTAACACCCCTCCAACCCTGATCTGTCCATTCATTTAGCAGCTCCATCAAATTGGGGTGTGCGCCGCTGCTTCACCCTCCTCCCTCCACCACAAGGGGAGAGGGGGGATGCAGGGGAGGGGGGGGGGTATGGAGATGGGACGAGCAATAAAAAATGAGGACGGTCTGAGCAGCAGCAGCAGAGAGAGAGAGAGAGAGAGAGAAAGAGAGAGAGAGAGAGAGAGAGAGGGAGAGGAGGGGGGAATAAAGGTGGTGGTGGGAGGGAGGAGAAGCAGCATCTCGCTGCATTTTATGGATTCCATATTGGATGGAGGAGGGGTGTGCTGAAGGAGGGGCGCTGGAGGACCCTGCGAGCCAGAGCAGGGAGGTGGAAGGCAGAGCGTGAGGGAGACGGGTGGAGGTGAACCTGTGACTCACATCGTCATGGTGCTCAGCGGCGCCTGATGCCCTCAGAGGACGCAGGAGGTCCAGGAGACAGAGGAGAGGGAGGTGGGTGGGGGGGTGTGATGGACAAGACGTGCCCTCGCTCATCCGCCCGGGCTCCTGCTGCTTTTTCCTCTGGCTCCTCTCTGGCCCACCTCAGTGAGGCTGCCCGCCTCCCACCCTGAGCCACGCACATGTGGGTTTTGCACCGGCAGCCCATGACGATCTGAAGTGGACTTGGTTCAGCTGTGGGTGTGCTGTGCTCCTCGTGAATCTTTAAAGACCTTCACCTTCTCACCACAGCTGCTCCTCACCTTCATAATGACGTGTAATGCAGAATTGTTTTTTGGATCTGAGTGGAATTTTTTTTTATGTCGGTGAAGAAGATGGACTGAGCAACATATGGATACAGCCTGTAAAAATAAGCTCGAGTCACCTAACGGGAAGGATTCCTCAGGAAGGAGCTGTGCCTCGAGTGAATTGGGTGTTTTATAAAGAACAAAAGAGCTGATTGGTTGGTCCTGGCAGAGAACTCAAGGTTGTCATTTCCAAATGGAAATCAGGAAGAGCGAAGACACCTGTGAGCCAGGTGATGGATGAAACCAAGAGTCCCTCTGCTGTAGAGTCTTCCACAAACAAACTTTCCCTCTCTGAGTTGTTCCGTCTGGATTCATTCGTCTGCGTGTCCACTGAAGCCTGAACACATGAGTGGAGGCGGCGCCCTGCAGCAACGCACCACCTATCTCATCTCCCTCACCTTGGTGAAGGTAGAGGCCGTGGAGGGAGATGGAGGGGAGGCCAGGAGAAGCTCTCAGGGGAAGGAGGTGGAGGTCGGCGCGGAGGGATGGCCGGAGGAGACAGTCAAAATGGAGGCCGAGGGTCCGGCTCCCGTCTGGGCTGAGAACGGGTCTGGGGCATTGGCAGGACCACCACAGAGAGCTCAGGATGCTGGAGCTGAGAGACAGGACGAACCCAAGGGTGGAGATAGAAGATCCCTCAGCTGTCTGAAAGACCAGAGAGTGTCTGAAGAGGCTGCAGGTAGAGACACTGTCTCAGTCTCCTCACCTGCTGAGAAGACAACCATCCAGAAGACAAAGTCCGCAGACATGGTGGAGACATTGGTCCCCGTCACATCACACATCGCAGCATCCACAAAAGAGCTGATGGAGCCCAACAGAACTCCCACCAGGACCAGTCTCCCCCTCCTTCCTGCCGGCCAGCGTCCTGTGAGTCTGCTGAAGTCCCACAGCAGCGCGGCCCCCCGAGGCCGCAACTTCAGGGAGGGCCGGGAGCGCAGTCCTACCTCAGCCCAGAGCCTGGACCGCAAGGACTGCCGCGTGGCGACGCGCTCGCCGGGCCCCTGTAGGGCCTCCTGGGCAGAGGTGAGCCGGCCTGAGGACTGGAGGGACCTGCGGGACGAGGCTGACTTTGGAATGGAGATGGGAGGAGACGTGGCCGCGGTGCTGAGAGACATTCCCAGGAAGGACAGGCTGAAGACGGGCTCCACCTCCCTGCCTGCACCGGCCACCCTGGTGCCTAAACCGGCTCGCAAAGGCAAGAGCCGTACCCTGGACAACAGTGACCTGAACAGCCTGTCTGAGGACCTGGGGCTGAGCAGAGAGGCCCAGCAGTCCCAGCACGGCCACAGAGGCTCCGCCAAGGACAGGAAGATGCTCAAGTTCATCAGTGGCATTTTCACCAAGAGCAGCTCAGGAGTGGTGGGGCCGTCCTCCACCACTCTGCCCGTCTACATCCAGAGAGATTCCAGCGAGGAGGAAGGTAGGAGGTCCTGATCAGAATACCTGTCACCTGCAGCTGAGGGTCAGGTCAGGTCAGGTCAGGTCAGTGAAACCTGAGTTTGGAACCAGGTGACTGGAGGTCAGGTGTTGCTGTCATGTTTCCATAAACCAGGCTGCTGAACCATGTTTCAGGCTGGAAACAGGAATTCATTGCCCACCCCAGCCCACCTTAGCCCACACTGTATCTGCAGCCTCCTCCATGTCTATGGTTTAACCTCTTAAACCCCAAGGGGTTTTAACTGGAGCAAAGTTACAGAGGTTTTAGTAAAGAAATTATTTAGTGTTTTGTTATTCTGCACAGGACAGGCCATGATGGTACCATTAATAAATGTTAAGAAATCTTAAGTTTTAATGTCCAAAAGTTATTTTTTTTCTTACCTGACTGAAAAGACTTGTTTTTGAATGTTTGTTCTTTTGAAAAATTATCCAAATATTTATTTGTCATTTATAATATATAAAATAATGAGAAATTATATTTGATTTCAGTTGGATCATAGTCACTCAAAATCATGTAAAAAAAAACTTTCAACACACTTTATAACATATTTAGGTATCTGCTTTGACTTCATTTGAACTGTATTTGGTAAATGTAAAAATGTAATGTAAAAAAAAGATTCTTGGGTTTCCTTTGATACCAAACATGTTCAGGTTCAACAGAAGTTAAAAGAAATAGAAAACAGAAAAAGGTGTTTTGCTCAAGAGATTTTAATCTACAGGAGTACTTTAAATTTAGGATTAACAGTGTTTTATTAATAGTGAGATTGCTGAGTCAGCATTCACACTATGGTTTTCCTGTTTATTTCATGCTTTCCATGTAATTTAATTAAATTACGACCTCAAAACAGTGGGGTCTTTTAAATATCTGTAATAATGCGCTGTGGCTGTAGTTTTTGTGAATTTTATACATTTCAAAATGTTTAATTAAAACATTTTGATACCATTTTAAAAGTAGAAAAATATCAATAATTATTTGAGAAAATTGTTATTTTCTAAATCTGCTTCAACATATTTGATCTGTTTTTGGCCTTTAATGCTCTTTTTAGCTTTGAGCAGCTGTTTTAATATTTTTAGTTTTCATTTACTTTTTCGACATAGCATTTAGCTACTGTCCTGATCATTTCAGGTTTTAGCTAGTCTTATTTTTTAGCTACTGTTTTGATCATTTTAGGCTTGCGTCACACTGAGTTTAAGACAGTCGGATGATTTTCAAAGACTGATAGAGCCCACACATGAGGATAAAAAATCATAGATATACCAGGTTTGGTCCTACAGTGTGTGTTGTACAGTCACACAGCAAGAGACAACACACCACACACAGACAGATATTTCATTCATGAGCATTCAGATGTCAGATATTAAATCACGCTAGACTTCCTGATATCTCACGAGAATTCATATGTCACAGGACAAAAATCTCACGTGACCTCCAGAGAGACGGGAGTTCAGCAAGTAGGGGTCTCTGCGGAACATGTTGTCCTGTGGGCGGAGGCGGCCCAAATTGTGATTGGCGGAGGTCTTAATGTGGGCGGAGACGGCCCAAGAGACGTGATTGGTTTGATGTTGGGGTTTGAGGAGACTGGAGGCAGCGGGGAGCAGCTTGGTCGAGTCGGGCTGGAAGCAATATATTTCTTTAAGATTAATTTTAGTCATAATTTGAGAAACTAAAGTGCTAACTGCACGCAATTTGAACGTCGTACATGTGACGGGATGTGTAACAATATGGCTCGGTTAAAACATCCCTAACCAGCCTGTAAAAAAATATTGATTTTTAATGATCTTTATACAGGTTGTTTACGGATGTTTTAACTGAGCCATATTGTTACACATCCCTTCTAATATCCCCGATTTGAGGTCAGAGCGGTCCCGATGTCCTTCCAAGCTGACTAGATTACTCTTGACACACTACCCACGACAGGAATATCCGCTCAGATTATCTTTAGAGCCATTATGATAATCTGGACTTTATTAAGATTGTCGGAAAGGCAGAAATCGGCATGATTATCTTTCCGTGTGATGCAGGCTTTAGATATGGTTATGCTCCTTTTGACTGCTGTATGTTATTTTAGGGTTTTGGCTACATATTTGCTCATTTCAGCTTTGAACTGCTGTTTTGCTATTTTTAATTTTCACCTCTTTTTGTGCTAAATGTAGCTTTTAACAACTGTCCAGCTCATTTGAACTTCTTGCTACTTTTCCAGCTTTAAGCTTTTAGCTATATTTTTGTTATTTTAGCTGTTATCAGCTGTTATACTTCTGATCTGGTTGTTTCATCTTAACCTTTGTTTCAGGACATGCTAACTCTGTCCTTAATTCTGGACTCATTAATCCTCGGCATGGTTTGTGTCAGAGGACAGGGCTTGTGTCGGTGTCAGCTGTAGCGCTCTGTAGACTTCTTGGACAAGTCTCTCTTTGTTCAGTCTTTAAAGAGACAGTCCAGTTAACTTTGAAATGATGCTCGGTCTGTTAGTTAGGAAATCATCAGTCATCAAACTCAAAGTAAAGAGAAGTTAAGCTAACGTGTGCAGAGCGTGGACACACTCTATCCTGCTGAATCTATCAGCCTGACATGGATTTATAAAGAGTTTATTTGATGAGATGATCAGGGGGACTGATACATTCAGACACCTCAGCATCATCAACGTATACTGTTCTCACTTGTTAACCCATCTGCACACACATGAAATCTGCTTTATTGTCTTGCAACACAAATATTTTGAATAACATTTTAAATAAATCACTGAGGACACTGAGTCTAGATTTGTCCACACACAGGATCTGTTCTGACAGTGTGAGTTGTTCTGTCAGAACCTGGAGGAAGACACTCTGATCAGATGAATGAAGTCATGTAAAAACATTTCGTCTTGATGGACAGCTCTGTGGGCCTCTCTGATGAGCTGGAGTCTTTATCAGCTGTGGATTTACATCCAAAGATCACTTTCTGAATATTTCAGTCAAATCTGTCCTCTGATTGATGACATATGTTACAGAAATGACTCCAAACATAATTTTTAAATGAATTACAATGAGCAGAGCTCAGAGTGTGTTTTATGAATGACTCTCAGCTACCAAACCAGATTTTAGCTTCATGTCTATAATCAACTGAATGGAAGTAGGTTTTGTGTTTTTAAGGTTTGGTGACCCATGATGTCCAATCAGATTGAAATTTGTTCAGTTGTTGATATTTTAATATAATATTTTAACACATTAAAAAAGGTAATCCACCTACTGACCCCCAGTTAGAGGGCTAAACTGATCTACTGTATATTTAGCTAATAGTTCATTTAAAGCCATCTAGTTGGTGCTGAAAACCTGTTTTCTGTTTGTCAAACTGTGGTATCTTTGGTACTTTTATAGATTCAACAAAACAAAGTCAAACAAGTTGTTTCTTTGTGACAGATCCAGAAGACCTCCCTTAAATTTTTAATCAACAAAATATAACATTATTATTTTGTTTATATCTTGATTAAAGAAAATAAAATGTCTGTTTTGAGGGAGGTCTTCTGAGACCAGGGTCAAAATAAACTGTAAATAAAATAAAATATTTTAAAGACCTTCAGAAAATCTGAAGCTCTACTGCTCGAGGAGATGAAAAGTTCGGTCTCTGTGACAGAAAAATCGAAAGAAACAAAGACAGGACCAAGACTTTTGCACAGTTTGAACCACTGTGTGGAAAGCTGAACAGAAAGCAGATATCAGAGATTAATTGGATCTAGTAGCTGAGAGTCATTTAAAAACATACTGTGAGTTCTACCAAATATTATAAAATGATGTGAGTTTGACCAACATGTTACTGTCAAAATCTGACCATATTTCATTTCTCAACATAAGATTCAGTTTAATCCAATTCTGTTTATTTATATCACACCTATTCACAACAAGTCATCACAGGGCAGTGTGCAAAAACAGATTCTGAAAAACAATTAGTTATCTAAAGAAGCAGATTGTGTTGAATCTTCACTTCATCACAGTCTTCCATCCTGAGCAGCACATTGGTGACAGTGGAAAGAAATGACTCCCTTTTAACAGGAGGAAACCTCCAGCAGAACCAGGACTAGAACCAGGCTCAGGCTGGGTTGGGGGAGAGAAAAGAGACACAGAGAAACACAGGACTGGTCCAGGTGTATTTTCCTCTGGAAGAGAGACAAAGAAAACATGTTATTGATAGAAGTAATTATA
>JARVGW010000047.1:273354-286840 GCA_031762495.1 Anablepsoides rubrolineatus | reverse complement strand
TTGAAAATTGGGTTTTGTGTTTACAGTTTAGAGAAATGGATGGTTTCAAGAAATGTGTTTTAGCAACTGAGAAAAACAGTAAAAATAGAGTAGACGTGAAACTATAAGGTTATTAAAAATATAGGGAGATGCCTCTCAGCAAGAAGGTTGCTGGATCAAACCCCAGCCCAGTGACCATTCTTGGTAGAACTTGTATGTTCTCTCCGTGCATGTGTGGGTTTTCTCCGGCTTCCCTCCCACACACCAAAAACATGACTGTTAACTTTAATTTGTCCCTATAGGTGCGAGTGAGTGGTTGTGTGTTTCTGTAATGGACTTGTGACCTTTGCACTGATCTTGAAAGGAAGAAGCAGGTATAGATGATGGAAAATATATTTTTATACACTAAATAGCAAATCTAAAATATTACTTTCAGTATACTTAAAAGTGTACTTTTATAAACTAATAAAATGGCAGTAGAAGTTTACTGCTCACAAACTAATAGTATACCTAGAAGATTACTTTCAGAATACCTCTGGTATAATTTAAAGTGGGCCAAATTAATTCCTAAGAAGCATACTTGTTAGAATACTTATGTCAGTACCCTTGGTAAAATAAAATTACACTCAGGGAAATATACATTTAGATACTTTAGTAAACTTAATGACATGTAGTTAAAGTACAGAAACAGGTCAGATTAAAGACACCAAACATGTGAAAAAGCCTTTCAAGTTCTGGAAAACCATCCTGTTGTGCTGATAGTGTTATGAATCTGTTAGCATCTTGGTGTGTGCCTGCATGGCAGCAGGCAATGGAAGTTACTCTTTTGTGTTGATGTGATGCTGACACAAATAGCAGGATTAATTCTGAAGTGTTTTCTTTAACATTATCTGCTCTTATTTAGCCAAATGCATCAGAAGTCATTGGGCAGGTCTTCACAGTACAGATGCACAATGGTCCGAAGCACCTAAAGTGTTTTGTGGCAAAGAAGTGGAATGTTAAGCAATAGTCAAATCAGTCGTTGGATCTAAATCTGATTGAACATTTTACCTGCTGAAGCAAGAAGTGAAGACAGGCGCAGTAAAGACCTGGCAAAGCATCACAAATAGGCTATTTTAAAGTGAGATCTTGATTTATAATTAAGAATTTTATATTTGGTCCATAAAAAGGTTGGAGGCTCATCTACAAACTGTTGTAACTCATACACCTTTCACATGATCTGGATGTAAATACCTTTAACCTAGGTCTGCAGGTAAAACTCATATTGTTTCATTTAAAATTCATAGTCGTGGTGTCTACAGCCAAAAAGATGAGAATTGTGCTGGTCTTTCAATATTTATGGGTCTGATTCTAAGTACAACTGCAGTTTCAGTTTTAAAGTATGACCATATTTTTTAGATGTTCTAAAGAGAATCAAAGATAATTTTAGCTCAAGTCCTCAGCAATCCAATCAGATCACCCTCCTCACGGTGTAGATACAGCCACTCCCACTTACTGAACATTTCTGAGCGATGGTGCTTTGATCCTGCAGCAGGCTCAGCTTCAGGAGACAGTCCTGGTCCTGGTCCCCTTAAAGCTTATATCCCAACAACTGAACATTTCTCCTTGGTGATCTGATAAACAGGAACATACTGCAGCCTGTGAAGTAGTTTGTTTAAAGCAGTAACTGTTGATTTCCACACAGGTAACCATAATAACTGAAGAAACAATGAATATAGGCACCAGTTTTCATGAAGCACGAAACATAAAACTTTTATTCTTAATATGTTTAAGTCACAGGTGCAGAGCCAGAGTTTGAACCTTGTTTTCCTGGATCCTGGAGTAAAACATGTCCAACATGATGAATCTCTGTACAAACAGTTCTTTCATGACTGATGGTGTATTCTTTATTATATTATTGCTCAGTTATTGCTTTTACATACTGAGTGATCAGTATGATATTTTTCTTTATAACAGTGAGAATATAGTTATTGCCTTAATTCAAACAAACAGCAGAAAAAACCCTTTTATATAAGCTGAAGAAGTTGATACTTTAACATATTTTTGTACATGTTTAAATGTTTACTGTTTTCTTCTGGTTTTATTTGGTTTACATGAACACTAAAAACATGAGAACTTCACCACTGTGCTCCACAAGCCTCTAGTAAACACAAACTACAAGTTTTTTTTGTTTTTTTAAGGTAAGTACAGAACCCACCAGAGGTCATATTAAAATATTTAAGATCATAAAAGATTTGTTGGATAACGTGTGGATTTACCTACAGATTTTGTTCTGATTGAGAGAAAAGTAAATAAATAGTTTTGGTTTAAAAACTTGACAAGTTCTTTTTTCTGGGATCTTAAACCTGCAACGAGTCGACAAACTACTGATGTCAATCAAAACTGGAGAATTTGAATTTCTTGCAAAAATGAAGTGGGAAAAAAAGAATGAAATTATCACAAACAGAAAGAGCACGTTTGCTAAATTAAACAGTAGAAGCTGAAAGGATCACAAAGAAGTGAATTTAGCTGAAAAAGATCAATATAAAGAATAGCTAAAACTCAGAAAACAGCTGAAACGGTAGAAAACCTAAAACACAAAAACTGAAACACAAAAATGTTTAAATCAGCAGAAAATATCAGAATGATAAAAAATCTGACAAATGCTAAAATAAGCAAAATAGAAAGGTCATACCTGGAATGTCCTAAAAGAGCTGAACGTTTTGATAGAGAAAATTGTAAAAGTAGCATAAAAATTATGGAACGAGATAAATGCAGAAAAATAATGTGAAATCTTTATAAACCTTCACAAAACAGAAGTGCAGGAAGCAGAATGAGATTGGTTTTTCCAACAAGTTCCGAACTCAGTTTTTGACATTTAAATTATGTAATTGTTGGTGAAAACATAAATATATTGATGTTTTTAAAAACTACAGGCTGATTGTTTCACTTGTGGACGATCTCTAACCCTCCATTATTAACAGAGGTTTCTTCTGTTCAAACTAAAAGCACAGCAGTGTTATCAAACAGATTCCTAAACTGAGGGACTGAATTCTATAAGCTCCAGATGTATTTCCACCCTGGACCCCTGGGGGGCTCTGTAGGTGATTAAATATTGTCTCACACATAAAAAAATATAAAATCACCCAGATTTATTCTCAGGGCTTCATGAAACTACGGTGTCTATAAAGCTGAATATTTTTAGGACAAATGTAGTGAAAAAAGGCTTGTTAAGAGTGCTCAGGTCTGCACACACACGCTACAGAAAACAAGTCAAACAAGTCCCAGAAAAGGTTTGGAAAATATATATTTGATCCAAAAGTTGTTTTGAAAAACTAGAACAAGGATGAGGCGTCATACAGAAAGCATCAACACTTCCCTGTCAGTATTCTCTCACCTGCTGAACGTTAGCCTTGTTTAATAAAGTTTAACACGCTCCTCTTCCTCCTAAAGCTAACTAGCTTATAAAATCTATCAGAATGAGTCTGAGTGCACACAGGCCACATGACTGTTCAACCAGCAGGTGTTTGATTCAACCTCTGTCACACCAGACTAATGAATGTGAGGCACATTCTGCTCAGAGGAAGCTGTTCTCCACATTAATATTCAGTGTCAGCAGAATAAACCTGTTGAATAAATGATTATCTGAGCAGAAAGACTGAAGATATAGAAACCACCTGAACTGAACTTCTTAAAAATATCTTTAGTTTGAAAGTTTTACAACAGGATGATGTGAAGTTTTTTGTTTAACTGTGATAAATGCAAAACTGAAGATCTTTGCTCTAGCTACACCCCACTGCTGACACAATGGAACTGACTCATGATGGACACAGTCTGGTTTTCAGCTCCTGTTTTCAAACAATCAGATGATCAAATGCACAAATATCCTATATTTAACCAATCAGTGAATGCACCACAGCTGAGCTAACATCATTAACATATAATTGAACTAGAGACTGGAGCAGGAGCCTGAAGCTGAAGCCACAAAGTAGGGTTGTATCTGGACAGAATCGTCACCAAAAACTGGACTTTTTCTCTTTAATTCTGGACATTAGTAAAGGTAATGAGACAGCTTTATTATCTATATCCATGCAGGTGTTTTTTGACCTGATCAATGTCTTTTATTTAAATATTAATTTTACTGCAGACATTTCATCCCTCAGTGTGTCCACTGTTTTAATATTAATGACCATTCACAGCAAAAGACTCTGAAATTCTTTATTTTATTCTAAATAAGAGCTCAGTTTTCTGTTTTTTTCTTCCAAATAATGACATTAATCAAAGCTGCAAACGATTATAAATGGAGATCTTTTAGGGAAAAGGAATTCACGTGTTGTTTTTTTTGATGCGTGCATAAATAAATTAGAAAAATAAAAAAACATGAAATTTAATGGGGTTGGTTACTACTGACTTTTAAAAAGACATTACACATTGTAGTCTTTTATTAGGTGAACAGTAATATATAATGTAGTTATTTCTGATTGAATTGATGATTTTATGTGCAGACTGGGTTGTGAGACTCATGATCAGAGTTTCACAGACTCAGGAGGATTTTAGTTAGATACATGTCTGATTTAAAACAACACATAAGAACTGTGATTAAACATTAGGGTGGCCCTTTAACATATGTCATGAGGCAGGGTCAAGATGAGAAAAGTTTGGTTACTTCATGTGTTTCTGGGGTCTCCTCACTGTTTAGCTGATGCCTGTCAGAGGCAGATTAATGAAAAAACTAATGAGATTCACATGTCATTATTAACTGGTGTTAGATCTGAACAGGTAAAGGGTAAGAAACATTGCATATTTTTAACAAACAAGTAGAATCTGTTCAATAAAGCAGCTCTATAATAATTCAATAATTGTTGTAATAATCTGGAGGCTAAAATATTTCGATATTTTAAGGGATGAAAAAAAGCAGCTCAGCAGCTTTGGAGAAACTGAACATTTAATTATGATTTTATTTATTCTATAATTAAGCTGTTTATATTCAGCAGGTAAAATTAAGTGCATTTGTTTTGTTTTTTTAATATTAATGTCCACAACACACTTTACAGCTAAAAGCCTAATGTTTCTGCAGCCACCTTCATTAACATCACTAAATGTTTTTATAAAACGTGTTGAGCAGCAGTTTAATCCATATTTAATAGCTCTGAATAAAATGAGCCTGAGGAATGTTTTATATAAATATTCATTCTGTTATTTAGAGTTTTTAGGCAGAACAAGTTGGCAGGTCAGAGCTGTACAAGAATTGAAAATCTGTATCTTTACCCACCACCAGCCAAACATCACATAAACCTAATAACATATACTTAAAGAATAAAGCACAGTAAAGAGTAATACACTGACTTATGCTTCCATTTCTATCATTCTTACAGAAACAAGTTGTGTGAAGAAGTGAGTTGAACCATTCATGTGGAAACAGATCAGTTTAACCTAAACTCAGGTTTGTTACATCTGGACCATCCTGGGAAAAAAATAAATGTGCAAGAAAAAAACAAAACAAAAAACAAGATAAATTCTGATTCACTGACATGATTTCAACTCAACACTGATCACAAGCGGTTTGTTTCCAGATACACCGTTGCTTCAGTTACTTCTGTCAGAGTGCTTAATACCTATAGAAATATAGTTTTAATCTTAAAAATAAATATGAGCTGAAGTTTACTGCTACAGTTAGCCCCGCCTCCTCACCTGCTGAAATAATAATAATAATAATAATAATCCCTGTGTGTGTAGTGGTGTTCTACGGTCAAAGCCTCTCCGGTGGAATGACTCCTGGCAGTGTTTGTTAAAAGTTATGCAAAAATGTTTGAGATGAAGTCACGGAAGCGTTTGGCGTACTGCTCCGGGTGAACTGTGGAGATTTCAGCACCAGCCTGTAAAACAAACAGAACATAAAAAGATCAGGAAACGTCTCGGTTATTAAGCTCACAGTGTGTTTCAGTGCTGCTCACCCCGTGTTTGACTGTTTTGGCAGCGTGAGCGGCTTTCTTCTTGGTGTCGTACTGCGTCAGGACGTCTATTAGGCCCATGAAGTACACCTCCCTCTGAGGGGCTCCTGACCAGTGCACAAACACATCCAGGGTCTTTTATCAAACCAACAACAATTCCATAAATCCATTCAACTTCCATTCACAAGGTTCTGAATCAATTCATTACAATTTGATTCAATCTGCTCTTAAATAATAAATGGTTCTACTGTGTTGAAAAACACAAATTTACTTCATTTGTTCTCTTCTTCATAAAATAGGTTGTGAAGGAAAACTTGTAAATTAGACAATTTAAAATTGAACTGCAAACTAAACTGTCTCAAGTCTCAGAAGTGTTTAAATTAGAAAGGAATCACAAGTGAAAGTGTGATTAAACTACAACATTCCACCTGTAAAGTTCAGTAAGACAATGGGCCTCATGCAAAAACATGTTCGTATTCTTCTCCTAAATTTCTCTTACTTTTGTTTATACGAAGGGTTCATACGAACATGTCACGTCAGATTCAACAAACTATCTTCAGGAAAAGTGTGTAAATGAGCAGCGTAAACTGATGAATGTGTATCAGGTACACGAAGAGAGGAGTTTAGCAGAATTACCACCCTAAAAACACCATATAAGGCTACATTTCCTGCCCCACATACCAGGAAGTGTTCATTCATAAATGACATCGCAAAGTAAAAAGAAGAACTTTACGACTTCAGAGATTGAAGTTCTGCTCTCAGAGATCCAGAAAAGAAAATCTGTCATTTTTAGCAGCTTCAGCTGTGGAATTAAAGGAGCTGCTTTAAAGCTGAGGAATGAAATGTGCTGTTAATGTCTCCTGTGGGTCGTATACAGTCACAGAAATAAAAATCTAAATCATATTAATACTACATACAACATATACTATCAAATTATTCAGTTATTTCACCAACTAAAGCAGCCTTCATTTCACCTTTAAGTTGGATTGTAGTTTGAAATCTTCATATTATTATTGCAGTGTTATACAAGAGCATTAATAGCCAATTTAATTTAACCAATTTATATTGTTAGTCTACATTATTACATTTAAAATAATAATTCAAACAGAATATCCTATTGTCAACATAAATATGGAATGTGATTTATTTTAAAGTCAAAATATCTTTAAAGTTATTAATGAAGAAAAGTCGTCTGGATAACAGCAGACTGACTGCTCATAAAATATATGACAGGTCTGGACCACACGTGAATTTTGTTTGTATCTGAAGAAAATCTTAGAATACGAAAAAATTGGTGAATGCCACAAATTCTCCAAAATCACTCGTACACACAACTTAAGAACAAATCTGTTTGTAAGAATGATTCTTGCATGAATCCATCATGTAAAAATAATAAAAGTGGTAACAAAACTAAATGTTTTTGTAAAGATGCTGTCAGTCATCCATGTATACATTGTGTGGAGAACAGTTTTAGTCAGATGTTTGTTGCACCTGGACCTAAACCTTCACAAACAAAAGTGGTCATAGTCTCACTCTGTTATCTTTAAGTCTCTGGAGAGTCAGCTGGTAATGTTAGTGGTTCCTTCCTTTTGTTTTGCTCCAGACAAGTGTTGTCAGAAGCTAACGTTAGCATTGAACATCAACCAGGTGTAAAAAAACTGGCAAGCCAGGAGTGAGAAACCGTATAAAAACACACCTCTGATCATCACACATAATGTGACTTTACGCAGCGTACTGTGTTTAAACAGGGAAAATATAAAAATAATCAGATCTTTGGTTTGCAGTGTGACGGTTTAAATGACTCTTATTTAACGGATCATGGCTTCTGAACAGACTGTTAGTGGTGCATGTATATGAAAACACCACTTTTTAGATTATGTTTAATAATTATTTAACAGAATGTTGACAGTGAGCTCACTAATTATGGATGACAGATTAGAATCACGTTTTTATGTTTTGTTGCCCTAATGTAATTTTTCAGTTTCGTTCAAGACGGTCTTAAAAAACAGTTAACAGCAAACTGGTCTTTATATTTACTGTTAAAAGAATCAGCCTAAATGAAAAGCCAATGTGACAGACTGAGTATACATAATATCAGTTGTATTTGCTGGAATTCTCCATGTTTTATTGACTGTTTTAACTCTGAAGCAAGTTGTTCTTATTTGACTCAATATATGCTGTTCTAAATACCAAACTTCTCACTTCTAAAATCACTGCAGATATTTTTAGCTGTTAAAATAGAGTCAAGAATATTAAAGCATCTGATGGGAAAAGACCTACTGAATAATACCCCATTATTTCAGAATTATCTAAATACATTTTTTATAGTAAAGTAAAGGCTGAGGAGCTGCATAGGAAACATGTTTCTGACACAGCCATCTTGAACTGGCCTGGGTCTAAAGCAGGGGTGGGCATCAAGGGCCACAGTCCTGCATGTTTTACTTGTTCCTCTGCTCCAACACACCTGATCTGAATGAATGGGTGATTAACAGGCTTCTGTAGAACTTGAAGAGGTAATTCAATGACTGAATCAGGTGTGTTGGAGCACAGAAACAAGTAAAACATGCAGGGCTGCAGCCCTCAAGAATCAGGATTGCCCAGCACTGGTCTAAAGGCTCATCAGGTTTAGATGTACAGTGATTAATTTCAGAGAGTTTGTTTTTAAATCTGTCCCATAAATAATTAAATAAGCAGACAGAAGTGACTCCAAAAGCCAATGCTAAAGTTTAAACATGAAACCTGAGTCTCAGCTACAACCACTCCATATTTTAGCTCAGTGGCTGTAAAATGAACATATATACACAGTTTCGTGTTTTAAAGTCATTCAGCTGTGGTCTTCAAAGTTTATTCAGTTGTAAAAATAGATCTAATGATTATTTTGAGAGTTTCCTTAAAACCCTTAGAGTAATTCATGAGGTACTTTGCGAATAATCAATCTCAGGTCAAACCATTATTGGCCGTGTGCAGTTCCTGCAGAACAAACCACTCAGAAATAGGAACCAGGTGAAACGGTTAGAGCTGGAAGTTACTGCAACGGTTAAACAGTTAAAGATGAACCTTCCTGTTTGTTGTTGTTTACCTGGGCAGCTCTTCAGTGCGTACACATCCACGTATGGATCGAACTCTCCAGGTCCCAGAGGCTTACAGCTCGACATGTAGCCAGCGATTCCTTCAGGAGAGGTGCCATAAGAACCCCCCGCAGGGCCTGGCACCAGGCCGTTCTCTGCCTCTGGCTCCTCCTCCTCCAACACCTCCCCACCGTCCTCCTCCTCGCGCTCGGCCCGACCGATGTCATGGATACCAAGCAGGAGGCTGTAGTCCATGATCTTCAACTTCACGAGAAACTGAGGGAGAGAGGATAAGAGCATTCTACAAAGACAGAGACCACTGAAAATAAAAACATGGTTTTAAACTAAAAGATTCTACAGACTGAAGCAGAAATTTTTATAAATCAAATCGTTTTGAATGAAAATCGTTTTTGAATCGAATCGTGTCATTGTAAAAGATTCTCACCCCTACTGCCTGTGGTGTCTTAAATTACAGTGGTTATTTATGATGTCTTATATTATGTTGCCTTTATCTGTAGGTTTGTATGTTGTAAGCTTGTTGTAACTTAGATAGTGCTGAAACGCAATTGCCTGCTGGGACTTAGAAAGCAAATGTTAGTATATTACACAGCCATTATATTAAGCAGATTAGTTACTTACACATAAACCAGTTCCAATGATTAGTACTATGAAACTACAAACCCAGAGTTTAATAAACAAAGTATGTTATGATGTCTTAGATTATACTGATTATTTATCTAATATGTTATATCTTAGATCATTCTGCTTTTTGTCCTTTTTATTTGTATCATTTCTTAAATTATGTAAAGCACTTTGTAACACCTTGCTGCTGAAAAGTGCTATATAAATAAACCTTACCTTAAAGAGATCTGTTCTTTAGATTTTTTTAATGAATGTCTATAGAAACTAATTTAGAATTTTTCAACTCAATTAACTGATGCATCAATTCAATAAGTGCCTCTGAACAGGACAAGTACTGTGTGTGTGTGTGTGTGTGTTGCTCCTGTGTGGCCAAAAGAGGAACAGACTCTAGAGCATCAGCTTTATAAAGACCACCTTCACCTCCACATCTCTGTTGAGTTTCTCCATGAACTTCTCCTTCTGCTCCTCAGTTACATAAACCCTCTGCATGTTATTCCTGAAGTCCATGTCCTTAAAGGTTGGCAGCTCTTTTTCCTTTGGAAGAAACCAAAGCTCTTCAGTAAAACCTCAGAGGTGACAGATAAACGCAGTTATGTGTCTCAGGCAGTCAGCAGACATTTCTTTTACCCTCTCTTTGTCGCTTGCTTCACGATCCACCAGAGAACCCTGAAAGAACAAAGAGCACTGTACAAAACCATTCAGACTTATGTTGAGCTGAATGTTGGTTTTTAGATTCAAAATGTCAGTCTAGGCTCGGCTAAATCACTGTGGTAGCAGTGACTTTGTTTATAAGCTGCCTATGAGCAGGTTATAAACTAAGTTTCTGTTAACAGTCAGTAAAAAGCTCCGCTTGTTCAAAGAATCTGTTCTGATTGATTTCCTCAACAGAACAATCAGACTGGAATATATTATATATATATATATATACATACATACACACACACACACACACACACACACACACACAAAGTTGAAATAAAGATGAAGATTTAAAATAAATGTTGGCTTGTCAAAAAACATGACTTTATAAATTTATTCAGAAAAAACATTGATGAATGAAGTGATTTGGATATTATAAAACCAAGTGAACTAAATAAAAATTTCAAATATTCCTCTCGCAACATTAAACAGCAGAAGGAAGTATTTTATGATTAAACCCGCCTGTAACTTTAAAAGTTGAATTGGTGTTATCGGAGAACAAAAAGCATCCAATTAAAGTTATCCTCTATTATTTGTAACATGAGACACTATTCGATAAACCTAAAATTAAAATAAATATATAGGGTTGGGCATCGTTTGAATTTGAATGATTCCGGCTCCTCATTTGGATTCCATGGTTCCCAATGATTCCCAATTCAATTATTTTTAGAGGCAAATGAGGTAGCTAACCAAGAGCAATTATCTTACTGCACTGGCAGATTATTTCACTTAATTTGACAATTTGAGTCTGAACACCAATTTAAAATGGCCTAGAAGCCCAACCCTATAAATATATGACATTAGTTTATGCATAGCTAATGCTATATTACCATAATACACATAATATTTGCTCAGCACTAGCGCAAAGCTAACGGGCTAAACTGAGGTTCTTCTTCCATGAAGCAGCCCTGTTGTCCTCCATCCACGTTTTCAGTTGCAGGCTGAGTCGTTTCTACTTTCTTCTCTTGGTCAACACACTCTGGTTTAATTTAAAAGTTCTGATGGTTAGATATTGTCCAAGATTAACCTTCTGGGTGGATATAGCTCACTCACAGCCTTGCACCAGGAACTTAGTAAACGTCATCATTTACCAGGTATGCTTTGCAGCATTAATAAAACATCTCCATCCCTGTGACAATATATTTTAAAATGTATATAAAAAAACAAACAGTATTGTTAGTCTTTGTTTAAGAAAAATGTTTATCAAATTATGTCCTAAAGACTGCTAAGACAGCTGCTACTACTAAAGAACTGCTAAAAGGATGGCTAAAAGACCACTAAGGGACTACTAAAAAGACCTGTAAAAGACCGTTAAACAACCACTAAAAAGACTGCTAAAGAACTGCTACATGACCTCTATAAATCTGCTAAAGATCCAGCAAAAGACTATTAAAAGACTGCTAAATGTCATCTTAAGGCAGTGGTTCTCAATTCCAGTCCTCAAGGACCACTATCCTGCATGTTTTAGATGTTTCCCTGCTTTGGCACACCTGATTTAAATGAATGACTGACTGACTGACTGACATGGTTCTGCAGAACTTAAAGACCTGCTAAAGGACAGGGAAACATCTAAAACATGCGGGATAGTGGTCCTTGAGGACTGGAATTGAGAACCACTGTCTTAAGGACTGCTAAAACACTTAGTCATTATCTATAATTTTCTAGAGTTCTCTAGGCTTCTCCAAGAGAAGAGAAGAAAGTCCTGCTCTGTTGAACTTGTTTTATAGTTTAAAAGGTTTATAAAACATTTGATTACAGGTTCTAACAAAATAAAAATAAAATAAAACAAAAATCTGTGGAATGTCTTAATTACGGTCAGAACAAGTGGACTGAAGACTGTAGTAATGTTCCTGCTTACTTTCAGGTCATATTTCCTGTGGACCACCAGCCTGTGGCTGAACATGTTCCTCATGACAATCAGGTAGGTCTCCTCGTTGTCCACGCTCACCCGGTACATTCCCAGAAACTGGGGCAGCAGCGTGCTACCGTGACACTTCACAATGTGCTGCAGGATATAAATAAAAAAATAAAATATAAAAAAACAACTCACTTTGCATGGCAGCTCAGGTACAAACAGAGTTATCATGGTCAGATATTTAAAACACAGCAGTTCTCATGTCATCCTATTTTCTGTCAAACTGTTGACACATTATAAACACATGAAGGTAAAATATCTGTCCAAACTGCACTGAGTTCATTTATGTGACAGCTTTATTATATAATGTGTGAAACTTCCTCTTTATTTTTATTAGACTTCCTAAATAAACTTCCTGTAGTTTGATATTAGGGTTTGTTTTGTTGCTGCAGACAGGATACTTACTGATACCACACAACTGCAGCTTTTTGTCTGCTTTATTAAGTGCACAGCTTCCACTTCTCTAAGCTCAAATCATCAATACATTTAAAAATGTCTTCTAAACATGAAATTTAAAATATGTTTCATATTTTCAAAACAAGTCTCAAAGTGTTGCTTAGAAAAACAGTTAAAGTTGTTCATGCTTACTTGAACGGCTGCATCTGTAATAATTGCAATTTACCCCCGGGGATCATTAAAGTATTCATATTAAAACAAGGCTGAGGTTTAAATTAAATCTAACATCAACCTTCTCACTTTGCTTTAATTTCTCATAAATCCAATATTCTGTTTTTCATGACATTATTTTAGTTTTTATCATCTTTGAATTTTAAAATGTAAAATTACGTTATTATGTAAAATACCCTGCTTGTTGCTGTGAGAACACCTCAGTGTTTCTGTGTCCTGACAGAACAGAGGTTTTGATCAGAGTCCAAATACACAGTTCATAAAAACTAAGGACTTTAGGTAGGATTAGGTTCTGAACCAATCTGTCAGAGTTCTGGGTTGAACTCAGACAGGATGAGTCTGAGCTTTAAAACAAGTTCATTTAGAACAAAACACTAACAAGGCAGTTTACGTAGGCTGCATAAACTCAGGCTTCCCATTCACAAACAAATAAAAGTTCAGTCTCAAAAACGACCACGTTCAGAAATATTTAAATGACTCAAATACATCGAGTCAGAAACACACAAGAGGTGATAAACAAGAAGCATTAACACCTCCAAAAAACTGACTGCTGAACTGAAATAAATATAGATGTAGGGATGTGCGATACGGCAAAAAATTAATATCACAATATACATTATGATGGG
>JARVGW010000047.1:255404-267263 GCA_031762495.1 Anablepsoides rubrolineatus | reverse complement strand
CTCCAAAAAGGGTGGGTAATCTGAACTGCTGTTAGGCGCATAGGCACAAACAACAGTCAGGACCCGTCCCCCCACCCATAGGCGGAGAGAGGCTACCCTCTTGTTCACCGGGGTGAACCCCAACGTACAGGCACCGAGATGGGGGGCAATAATAATGCCCGCTCCTGCTCAGCGCCTCTCAGCATGGGCAACTCCAAAGTGGAAGAGTGTCCAACCCCTCTGGAGGAGACTGGTTCCAGAGCGTGGTGAGAGTGGTGCATCGAGGTGACTATATCTAGTCGGAATCTCTCAACCTCACACACCAGCTCAGGTTCCTTCCCCACAAGAGAGGTGACATTCCACGTACCTAGAGCCAACTTCTGTAGCTGAGGATCAGACCGCCAAGGACCCTACCTTCAACCACTGCCCAACACACATCGCACCCGACCCCTACAGCCCCTCCCACAGGGGGTGAGCCCATGGGAAGGTGGACCCACGTCTCCTCTTCGGACTGTGCCCGACTGGGCTCCATGGGTGAAAGCCCGGCCACCAGGCACTCACCAACGTACCCCACCTCCAGGCCTGGCTCCAGAGTGGGGCCCCGGTGACCCGTGTCCGAGCAAGGGAACTCTAAGTCCATTTGTTGCACTCATCATAAGTCTTTGGACTGCGCTTTGTCTGATCCCTCACCTATAGGACCGGTTTGCCTTGGGTGACCCGGCATCATTGGGACACTCAAACCTCTCCACCACGATAAGGTGGCAGCCCAGGGAGAGTCATTTTCATGGTTTGTCCAAAAATCTTCTACCTTGGTCCCTCAGCTTCATCAGTTGAATTTTATAATCCTGAGGCTGCCGAGGAAGCAGCCGAAACAAAAACAACAACAACAACATGGTTAAACTTCAGTCTCAAATCTTTCTTGTCTCATAAAGAACACACAACATCAGATTTTATAATAATATATGTTTTATTCTTCTCTGTTTTCATTTTTATTATTTTAGTTTATTTTTTTATATTTGCAAATATCTTACAGGTTCTTTGTGGAGAACCCTCACCATGGCTCACACGCACACACCGACACACTTACACACACACACCGGCACATTGAAACTGATAAATTCTGTCTCGTCAAGGACATTTTTCTGACTTTTACGAGGACTGAGGACAGAAACACCATAACAATGACACATCTGATATTTTTTCTGGTAGTTTGACATGTCAGAGAACAAACAGAGGTATGATGGAGAGTTCTGTCTCTGAAATGAAACAAAACCTAATGATCAACGTCTACAGTAGTTACATGGCATGAAGGTGTCTGTGGAACACAACACCTCCCCGTCATAAAATAAAATGATCTCCGCCTTTAAATAAAAAAAAACTGCTGACAATATAAAAATACATGATATTGTACGTTCATTAAATAAACCAACAAGTCATATATAAAATATACGCGTATAAAAATATGTCTTACAACTTTTTTGGAAAAGGGTAACAGCCAGAAGCTTCAAACTCCAACATGTACAAACAATTAACTCATAAGTAAACAAATAAAATGAACTGAGGCATCCAGAATTAATAAGATATAATTATATAAATCTTTCTATTTTGATGTTTTACAACCTGTTTTTTTATTTTTATTGGCTCTTTTGTTGTTGAAATGTAAACACCAGAGTTTTATAATGTAATCTCCAACATCAGGTCTCTCCAGGGTCCATCTAGCCCAAATGTCTTGTCTGTTCCTCATGACCAAACTGCTGCAGCTTCTTCAGGTTGGATAAATTCTGAGTGTGTTCAACGATCGGATCTTTAAATCAAACTTTAGAACTATTGGGTTGAGGTCTGGGCTTTGACAGGGTTATTCCAGGACATTGGGTCGCACACTGTGGTCACATCAGACTATCGGGAAAAGGCAGGAAAAGTCCCCTCTGACCCCTCCCACCCTAAACAGCTTCTGTGTAATCTTCTACCTGGCAGGAGAGACAGAGGTCTGCAGACCAGAACTAGCCACCACATGAACAATTTTTACATTTACACTTTCATAGACTGTTAATATTTTAAGGGGTAGTGGTGGTGGTGGTGGGGTTTCTGTATTTTCCAGGCACATAGTTCAATTCTATGTTTGCTAATTGCTCAAAGGAGGAACTTTGTACAATTAGGCAGATCTTTGTAGCAGCAGCTCCACATGGCTACCACGGGAGATTGAAGAACTTCTGAAACATGCATGAAAGTGTCAAAACAATACTCTGGGTATGTTTTTGATGAGGGAATAATATTAAAACATGATAAGAAGATCAAAAAAGTCAATTTTGCATAATGTAGCGTACCGTCTAATACTATACTGTAACATACTATACCGTGCAATACTGTACTGTAACATACTGTAGCATATCGTACAAAACCATACTGTACCTTACAATATTGTACTGTAGCGTACTGTAGCGTACTGTGCCATGCTGTAGCAAACCATACATACCCTACAATACTGTACTGTAGCGTACCATACTGTACCATACCACCTTAACAACAGGACCATGGTGCTGTGCAACTACAGTAAATAAAAGATTACAGCAGCCACAAGACAATAAAAACCAAAAGCAAAGTACAAGCAGCTCTATAATAAAAAACTAAAAAAAATGCAATTTAAATAAGCTAAAAGGTTCGGGTCAAAAGCCAAGGAGAAGAAACTGGTTTCATAATTTGATTTAAAACCCATCAGATGTTCAGAGGTAGCAGCAACAACAAAAGCATGATCCCCCCAAAGCTTATGGTACTTTTTGTTTTTGGGACTCTCAGGACCAGCTGGTCTGTGGAACGGGAAGGGGGATCAGGGTGTAGGTAGGGTAGGGATTTGCTTCAGACATGGTGTGTGCTTGATGACCTAAAGGTTTGAACGTAGTCTCATCTGACTACAGCACCTTCTTTTCAGGGTTTGTGGATATTTGTTTTCATAACCCAAACATGATTTGTACTTGTACAACTTTGTGTTTGACTTGTGTGGAGAGTTCCTTGGTCTTCATGATGCCTCTTGGTGGTGGTGATTAAACTGGTAAGGCTGTAAGAATAGGTGTAAATACACTGAGATCAGATTGTTCACGGGTGGATAATGGTTGGAGGAAATACACACACCTCTTTTCAGGTTTATATTTAAAGCAAAGTTGTTTCCCATAATTTATTTCATTAGTCTAGAGTATTTATTTGTTAGAGTTAAAAATCTATTGAAATCCAGGTTGTAAGGCAACAAAATAAAAAAAATTACCATTGGATTGATGATTTTGCAACCCACTGAATAAATATGCTGCTGAGTAAACTAGCAGTATTTAATGAAAAAATAACCCAAAAAAAGTAATAATAAAGCAGTATTTTATGAGTAGTGATATCAGTGTATCTTTGGAAAAGGGGGACAGGACGGTGAGGCAGACACATGTTGTGTCTTGTCACCTGTGTAACAGTATTTCAGCCCACTGAGATCAGAACGAACACAGGCAGTGTCAGCTAGCCTACAAAGTGACCAAAACAAAGAAGGGAATAAAAACATAAAACCTAGCAGAAAGCGAGGACAAAAGGCAGGGATTATCCAGAGAAACACTGCTTGGATTGCTGAGGCAGTTCGTGGAGCGTTGGTGAGCAGAGGGCGCCGCTGCGGCTGCTGTCCAACATTCAGGCAGGTCTTATTGTTGCTCCACTGAGAGGAATGTGTGTCTTGCTGAGAGAGAGAGGATGTTGACGTGTGTTTCCTTACAGAAAGTGGTTTATCCCTGCTACCTCCTGTCCAGGCGGTGCCTACATGCTAACACCACCCACCTCTCCCTGCGCTCCAGCTTCTCCTCACCCTCCAGGCTCAGAGCGGCGGGACGGACTTGTCCCTCACTCCCTGTCACACAGCAAAGAGCCATCCTCTCTGGCACGGGAGGGCAGGCGCAGACCAAGCTCATCCACACACCAGCAGTGGCCGCGCTGCGTTCCCTTAGAGGACAGGCACTGTGGGAAACCAGAGCAAAGAGACAGAAATTTTTACAGGCTGGAGAGAAGAAACGTTGCTGCAGAACCTGCTGATAACTTTAGCTGAAAGCTGCTGAAATTGAGCTGAACATGTTTAATAGCAAAAGTTGGAAATCTGAAAGAAGCAAAAAAGCAGAAAAACAGTAAAAAGATCAAATTTTCAGATTTAGCATAAAAAAGCTAAAAGCCAAAATAGCTGAGCATAGCAGAAAGCAAGTGTAAAACACATGAATAACTCAAAATACCAGAAAAAAACCCATAAAACTACTAAAAAGTGATCTAAAACAGCCGAAGTTTTCAGTAAAACACCTAAAATGTAGCTGGAAGTTCTTTAATTAGCATAAGGAAGTATAAGAAACACAACTTTGCTGAATTTAGCAGAAATAAGTTCTAATAGCTACAAAAATGTGTATTTAGCTTTAAAAGGTAATTTCAGCTAATAACAGCTAAAATTTAGTTACATTTGTATCAATTAGCTAAATATAGCAGAAAGTAACTATAAGAAGCATAAATAGTATAGATTAGCTGGAAAAAAAATCAAAAATCAAAGCAGAAAAGCAAAAAGAAGCAAAACTAGCTGAAATAGCAGAAAACAGCTAAAGTTAGCAGAAGAAAGTTCAAAAGTGCATAAGCAGAACAAATTGTGTAAGATTTTGGAAAGATTTAGAAACATTTTGAAGGATTTTAAGGATGTTGAAAACAGCTCCATTCATTTTTAATGGCAAAAAAGTGGCTAAAAAGTGAAATAGTTAAAAAGGTATAAATAGCAGAAATACAGAAAGTCATAGCCGGAATGCCCTGAATGAGCTGAACGTTTTGATATATGAATTGTTGAAATAGCACAACAATTGTGGAATGAGAAACGGGCTAAAAAACGTCCGGTAGAAAAAAAGATCTCAATAGTGTGAATGCTGTAAGACACTGATAAAATAAAAATAGACAGAGCACATTTAAACAAATGCAGATTTAAAAAGGTAAGTTTTTAACTGAGCTTTAAAGGAGTCCACAGAGTCTGCTGATCTTAAATTCAGAGGAACAGAGTTCTAAAGCCTTGGAGCTACAGAGGAAAAAGCTCTGTCTCCTTTAGTCTTTAATTTTGTCTGAGGAACAATCAGCATGTCTTTATCACAAGACCTCAGAGCCCTGACAGGAGTGTAAATATGTAAAAGTTCAGAAATGTAGTGTGGTGTCTGACCATGCAGAGCTCGCCAAGTCAAAACCAAAATCTTAAATTTCACTCGATAATGAACTGGGAGCCAATGAAGTTGCATTAACATTGGAGTCACATGACAAAACTTAGAGGATCTAGTCAGGAGCCTGGCAGCAGCATTCTGCACAAACTATAACCAGTAAAGAGAGTTTTTAGTGAGGCAAGTATACAGTCCATTACAATAATCTAAACGAGATGAAACTAAAACATGAAGTAAAATTTCCATTTCTGAACGAGATACAATGGGACTGAGCTTTGCAATACTTTGTAGATGGTAGAAACAGGAACGAACCAAAGTTTTAACATGATGATCCAGTGTAAGACCAGAATAGAAAAATCATCCCAAGGTTTCTAACAGAAGATTTAACCAGACTGCATAGAGGCCCAAGGATCTGCCTTATTGCTGGAATTATTTTTTCTGGTGCAAATATAATAACTTCTGCTTTTTTCTTCATTTAACTGAAGAAAACTCTCAGTCATCCAACTCTTGTAATGACTTATCGCGAGAACAAACGTATTCACAAGTGAATTTAATAGTATTTCTTACTTAATGCAAACACCGCAATTGCAAAACTGTGTTTTTTCAACATTTACAGAATATTGACAGTTTTGCGCACATTTGCAATGGAAACGCAGCTACAGTTTGACAAGGACAAAAATGCTGATGAAAGAAACATGTTTGGTTATAAAATGGCTACAATTCATTTTGTTGAAAAAGAAACAATCGAAAATAATCGTGATCGTGAACCTTCAAGGATTAGAAAATATGAATGAGTCAAAGCAACACTTTGTTTTTGATAAGGGAATAACATTTTAACATGATATGAAGCTGTAAAAAATTTATTTTGCATAATACCCTCCCTTAAAATGAATGAAATCATCATTTAAAAACTTCCTTTTGTATTTACTCAGGTTATCTGTGTCTGAAAAATGTTTGTTTTCTGATTTTCTGATTGTGTAGGACTGGGGCTTTTGAGGCCCTGTCAGTAGAGCTGAGCTCAGACAGTTAAAAAGCTTCTGTTTTGTTTGTCTCAGGTGGTTATTAGGTGAAAGCTTTACCTGTTTTTTTCTGTAGAAGCCACTCGTGTCACAGTTAGGTATGTAGATGTCTCGGTCCGACTGGAAGACGGTCAGCTCCAGACCCCTCAGGACGCTGTTGAGCAGCTTGCGACAGGGAGCCTGTGGTGCAGAGGGACATGTCAGACACCAGCAGCAACGTGACAAGCTGTTTTCTCCTGTCAGGTGACCACATCAGCAGAAAAGAGCTACAGCTACTGTAATGCAGCACAGAATATTTATTGCCTGCAGCTAAAAGGCAAAAGCAGACAACTATGTTCTTGTTTGTGTGTGTTTTATGAAAATACATCTTTGACCAATCAACAGTATTTAATAAATTTATAGACACATTTGAATTTACATCTACAACTGATTGATTACCTTTTAAAAACAACTTTTTTCAAGATGGATGTTAAAAACACAAAATAACTTAAATTCAACCAACTTTTAAATTGTGGTAAAATTTGGTGTGGTAGTATCTGATCCCAATACATAGTCTGCGTACCACCAGACAGGGCAAGATCTCTGTTTAAAACTTTTGTGAGTAAACTTGGTCTATCTGTTAGCAAAATACCTTCTGAATCTCTTTACAAAATTGAGTAATTATCTCAATTATTTCTTCTGTGGAACTTGTCTAAAACTGCTAAACAAAATCTTTATTACTCACTGACACTGTTGTATATGTGTTTATTTTCCGCAACAAATCAATCCACCAACTTATCAATCAATCAATCAATCAATCAATCAATCAATCAATCAATCAATCAACCAGCTAACTAATCAATCAATCAATCAATCAACTTATTAATTAGCTAATTTATCAACTAACTAACCAACCATGGCCCAAATACTTGGTTTGGAAAAGAAAAGACAAAGAAAAGTACTTTGGTTGGAGTCCTAACTGGGCACAACTTGCTCAATCGCCATAAAATGATGATGGGACTCCATGAAAATGGTCTGTGCAATGCCTGTGGCATTAGAGACCTCTTTGCACTACTTGGGCCAATGCCTGGCCTTAAGTAGTCACAGGGAAAGAATTCTTGGAGAACTTTTTGTGTATCCCGAGAAGCTCAGAACACTGAGTGTTTCTAAACTGGTGTCCTTTATCCGAGGGATGCAAAGGTTTGATTAAAAGCTTAGTGTCTCTTTCCGGGGGAGAGTAATAAGCCCACTTATGAGGCCCCCGCTCACATGGGTTTTACCCATCCCCATACACCATAACCATAACTAACCAACCAACCAATCAATCAACCGACTTATCAATTAGGTAATCAATTAATTGGCTAACTAACTAACTAACTAACTAACTAACTAACTAACTAACTAACTAACTAACTAACTAACTAACTAACTAACTAACCAATCAAACAACTTATCAGTCAGCTAATCAGCTAACCAATCAATCAATTAGCTAACTAACTAACTAACTAACTAACTAACAAACCAATCAATTAGCTAACTAACCAACCAACCAACTAATCAATCAATCAACGTATCAACCAACCAACCAACCAATCGATCGATCGATCAATCAATCAATCAGCTAACTTACTAACCAACCAACCTACTAACCAACAAACCAACCAATCAATCAACCAACTTATCAATCAGCTAATCAACCAACTAATCAATCAATCAAACAATCAGCTAACTAACTTACCAACCAACTAACCAACCAACCAAACAAACAATTTATCAATTATATAAGCTTATATATATCATCTAACTAACTAACTAACTAACTAACTAACTAACTAATCAATTAGGTAATCATTAAATCATCTAACCAATCAATCAATCAATCAATCAATCAACTTATCAATTAGGTAATCTATAAATCAGCTAGCTAACTAACCAACAAACCAATCATTAAACCAACAAACCAAATAATCAATCAATCAGCTAACTAACTAAACTAACTAACTAACTAACTAACCAATAAATTAACCAATCAACCAACTAATCAATCAACCAACTAACCATACAACCAACCAATAAACAAACCCCTTAATTAGCTAATCTATCAGCTAACTAACTAACTAAATAACTAACTAACCAACCAACCAATCAATCAACCAACTAATCAATTAATTAATCAATTAATCAATCAATAAATCAATCAATCAATCAATCAACTTATCAGTCAGCTAATCAACCAACCAATCAATCAATTGACCAACCAACCAATCGATCGATCGATCAATCAATCAATCAGCTAACTTACTAACCAACCAACCTACTAACCAACAAACCAACCAATCAATCAACCAACTTATCAATCAGCTAATCAACCAACTAATCAATCAATCAAACAATCAGCTAACTAACTTACCAACCAACTAACCAACCAACCAAACAAACAATTTATCAATTATATAAGCTTACATATATCATCTAACTAACTAACTAACTAACTAATCAATTAGGTAATCATTAAATCATCTAACCAACCAACCAACCAATCAATCAATCAATCAATCAATCAATCAATCAATCAATCAGCTAATTAACTAACCAACCAATCAATCAATCAATCAACTTATCAATTAGGTAATCTATAAATCAGCTAACTAACTAACCAACAAACCAATCATTAAACCAACAAACCAAATAATCAATCAATTTGCTAACTAACCAACTAACTAACCAATCAATCAATCAATCAATCAATCAATCAATCAGCTAACTAACTAAACTAACTAACTAACTAACTAACCAATAAATTAACCAACCAACCAACTAATCAATCAACCAACTAACCATACAACCAACCAATAAACAAACCCCTTAATTAGCTAATCTATCAGCTAACTAACTAACTAAATAACTAACTAACTAACCAACCAACCAATCAATCAACCAACTAATCAATTAATTAATCAATTAATCAATTAATCAATCAATAAATCAATCAATCAATCAACTTATCAGTCAGCTAATCAACCAACCAATCAATCAAACAGCTAACTGACTAACCAACTAACCAACCAACTAATCAATCAACCAACTAACCAACCAATCAATCAAACAACTTATTAATCAGATAATCAATCAATCAATCAGTCAAACAGCTAAGTGACTAACCAATTAATCAACCAACCAACCAACTAATCAATCAACCAACCAACCAATTAATCAAACAACTTATTAATCAGATAATCAACCAGTCAATCAACCAATCCATCAATCAACCAATCAGCTAACTAACCAACCAACTAATAAATTATCCACCCAACCAACCAACCAACTAATTAATCAACCATCCAACCAACCAACCAACCAACCAATCAATCAATCAATCAATCAAACAAACAGCTAACTGACTAACCAATTAACCAACCAACCAACCAACCAACTAATCAATCAACCAACAACCAACCAACCAACCAACTAATCAATCAACCAACTAACCAACCAACCAATCAATCCAACATCTTATTAATCAGATAATCAACCAATCAACCAACCAATCAATCAATCAATCAATCAATCAATCAATCAGCTAACTAACCAACCAACCAACCAACCAACCAACCAACTAATCAATCAACCATCCAACCATCCAAGCAACCAACCAATCAATCAATCAATCAATCAATCAATCAATCAATCAATCAATCAGCTAACTAACCAACCAACCAACTAATCAATCAACCATCCAACCAACCGACCGACCGACCGACCGATCAATCAAATATATTTGTAGAAATAGTTCCTGGATTGTTCTCTACAACTGAATAACAATTGGAACCAAATCAAGATGGCTGCCAAAGCAAAGTTAACTTTTTTTATCTTTATATCAGCCTAGAAAACACAGCAATGGTTATAACAACTTGTGGTTGTAGATGAGAGTCATCCCAAAAATGTAATTTGAGTGCCATATCTTTGCTTCAAACTTTAACTTTTGGTGTCAGTTTGATAAAAAATCCTATTAACAACTGCACAGATTGTCATGAAGTAATTATTTGAATACATATTTGAGGCAGTCCGAATTAAGATGTGCACCACAACCAACCAACATTAGACAACAATAAAAAGGCTGAAACTCAATCGGTTTACTGATATTAAACTAAAATCTGAGTCATTCCCAACTCTTCCTCTGAGCTCTGACACCTTATGACATCAAAACATTGAGCATTTTATTTATCTTTTAAGATTTGAACAAAACTGCTACAACTTTGTCATTTTTTTTTAATCATAAGATTGTCAAAACTCTGACATGAGAGGTGATGGGTGAAGAATTGCTGGTCTTTTAATAAACTGTATGTCAAATATTACTATATAGAATCAGAATAAACATAAGCTTCATCTTGAATTTTACCCACTTTGTGTTCAAAAGATTATTTCATGTTACTTCAAAGATGAGGGCCAGTTTTCTAACGGAGGCTCTGTAACCGCAGCAGCAAAACTTTCCTGACTCACACCACGCTCGGTTAGTTATGCCGCATAGCAGCACGCGGCATGCAGCAAACGTACGACTGAGGAGCAGCTTGTACACACGCTGCTGCAACACTGAGAGCTGGCTGAAAGGCAGTGCAGCGGCAGGTACTAACAGGCTTCACGCAGCTTGCTTTTATCGCTTCATTTGTTAGAAACATAAAATAAAAACTTACTTTTTCAGATTCACCGAAGTGAGTGGGATGCGGACCTATAAGAAAACGAAACACCGTGATGAGAACAACACAAACACTAGACAACACTTTATACAACAAATACTTTCACTTTTTGCTACAATAAAAGCACAGTAACATTAGCTTTCTCATGTCAACCACAGCTGTGCTTTTCCTCTCCCTCCACTTCCAGCAGTGTGTCTTACCTGTAGGGTGGGGCCTCTCGGTGGGACTCGTCCTGCTGTGTTTGGCACAAGTGCCTCGTCCCTGCAACAGTGCCTGCAGGGGGCTGTGCTCCCTGGGTGGGGGGACGCAGCGAAGCCCCTTGGCACAGCTCAGGGTGTACACGCCGCACGGCTCCCCTTGGGCCAGAACTGCCAGGCTGCCGGCGACGGCGTGGTCCCTCGGGGGCCGACCTGCCCCCAGCGGGTCCTTGCAGGAGGGACAGACCTTGAGGTGACCCCAGCGGTTGGCTCCGGCCCCCGGTCCGCAGGGGCCGATCAGTAAGAGCACAACGGCTGTTAGGTGAGAGAGCAGAGACATATTGTCAGGGTTTCTCCCTGTCAGTCAAATGTGTCTCCTCTTCGTCCTCTCCTGGCTCCTGAACCGTGCTTTTTCTGTGATGCTCTGCCGGCCAGCTCCTACTTGCAATGTCACAGAGGACAGGAGCGGAGATTGAAGGAGACACGGCAAAGCCCCGGCTTATAAAGATCTGAGAGGCTGTGATGGAGAGGGAGCGAGACCAGGAGAGAGAGAGCACAGTTATGACACCTTCAGGGGCTGGGACTCAGAGACAAGGAGGTGGGAGAGAGAAAGGGTGTGTGTTTGTGTGTGTGTGTGTGTGTGTGAGAGAGAGAGAGCTGGTATTCCCTACGTCGTGGGACAGTTTTTATGGCATACACACCTACTTGTGGGGACCTGACGTTATTTATGGGGACCTGACTGGTCCTTATGGGGACCTGAGTCTAGTCCCCTTAAGGGGAAATGTCGTTGGAGGGTCAGGGG
>JARVGW010000047.1:223531-238662 GCA_031762495.1 Anablepsoides rubrolineatus | reverse complement strand
CTAAGACTGACACTTAAGAATTACTCCTACACTTCGCTTAAAGTGAGACTGAGACACTTGATAACTGACTTTTACTCAGCTTTTAACTAAGAATTATTTTACACTTAAGTCCACTCTTAGCAGCATTCTTAAGAGTAATTCTAAGAAGTTTAATACATACGGGCCCTGACCACTATACTTCAAGAAGAATGTCTTAAAATCCTTCTGACCACTGTGCAGGACTTATATATGTCATTCCCATGATGAATTGACGCTGTATTGGCTGCAAACGGAGGCCCTACACCATACTAATAAATTATTGTGGTCTAAAACTAGGTGTTCCAGTTTCATTGTCCAACCCCTGTATTTGTTTTCTCAGTATTAATCAAAGTGAACTGATTTAAAGAATTTAATGGGATTTTATGGTTACAGTTGTGGTCAGAAGTTTAAATCCACTCATTGTGAGCATGAAGGTCAAATTCATTTTGAGGTTTTCTTCATTTATTTGAATCATTTTTACCAGGGTGAAGTGCTGAATATGGCTGCAGCAGCTCAGTGTTTATCCTGAAGCTGCAGAGTGGAGCAGTCGAAAGAGAAACTTCTTTCATCTTTTAAAAAACAAGAACTGGGTGCACAAGTTTTTTTGTGATTTTTATATAACTGACACGGAGTCAAAATTATACACACAGGCTTCAATATATATGGTGAATGTATTATGTATACTGCATTAATGTATGTTGTTGGGTCACTAAGGGCCCATGTGGGGTGGACACTTGTAGTGTATGATACTAAATAAAATAAAGTTACTACTTACTTCTATATAATTTATGACTGAAATATCATTAGATTAAAAACAATTTAATTAGTTACACCTGGACCTCAGGCTGATATTTGGCTGCTCTGATTCATAGAGGTCATTTAAATTTCCAGCATAGTCCAGAAATTGTGGATCAGGAAGTGGGCGGGGTTTAAAGAAGACCATTCCAAAAGCTCAATGTTCAGTTTCTTTTGGTCAGAAACCAGTTCTGACGAGTGTCTGTTACAACATCCAGCTGTGTTCTGGCTTTTTCTAGTACTCCATCCACTTTGTCCAGTCCAGCAGCCCCACAGCATGATGCTGCCACCTCTGTGCCTGACAGTTGCTTCAGTGTTCTTAGGCTTGACTGAAACAGCTCAACCTGCAGCTCCAGGATATATTTACTTTATTCATGTGGACAGCTGCAGATTTCAGTCCAACTGGAAGGTTTTGGTGGCCTGCCTGAGTGATTTCTGCTACAACCAAATTGAAAAAACTTTTACTTTTTAATTTTCTGGTTTTAGATCATCCATTTGGAGACTTCCATTTTATTATTTTGGTTATTAATATTTTATCAGCTGCAGTGACAGTGAGCAAGAGAAGCATTTTAGTTGCAATATGAAAAAAAAGAGAAATCATTCTGCTCATGAGTCCTTTCAGACATCGAGTAGAACTGTTTTATTGTTTATTTGTTTTTTCTTTGTCTTTTCTTTTTTCCTTTAGACATTTTTTTTGGTTTATTTATATTTAATTTTAATTTTATTTAATTTTATTTTTGATAAACATTGTTTAAGTGGCTCAAACAAAAGAAACAGTCCTGGTGGCTAATTAAGATGGTGTCCTGACATAGTGCTCATTGATATTATAAACATTAGCAGATTACCTTCAACTTATTGTCTGTACAAAAGAAAAATAAAACAATTGCATTTTATTTGTGTTTATTTTATCTATCTATCTATCTAGTCTCCAAACCCTTAACCAATAAATTTGTTTGGGACAATAATTTAATTTTACTTTCTTTTGGTCAACAGTTTGGGTGTGGTTGTTTGTGTTAGAATAGGGGGGTGGTCAGATTTCATTTCAGAGTTTCAACTGCCTGCTCATTTGGTATTTTGCTTTTTGGGGGTGATTTTTATTTTATTTTATTTTGTTTCATTTTATTATATTTTGTTTCATTTCATTTTTATTTTACTTTATTGTATTTTATTTTGTTTCTTTTTACTTTATTATATTTTATTTATTTGTTGGTTTTTCTTCTTCATTTTCTCTCTCTCTCTCTCTCTCTCTCTCATGAGTCAACGAAGTCTGGTATGAAGAAACCCTGGTCTAGATAACGGAGTTTCTATAAAGCTTTTATTTTTATTTCTTTTATCCTGTGTTTTGATTTGTCCTTTCTCAGTTCTGATGATGAAGATAATGATTTATTTCAGACATGTCAAATTCATTACATAAAACATAGTCTGAATCTATGTATCTCAAATACCCTTTCACATATCTACAAAAAATAATTTAAACCACTTAGACTAATTATAGACAAATAAATAAACCTATAAATAAATAAATAAATAAATAAATATACACCCAATGTGCACACTCCCATCTATATACACCTTTTATGAAGCACATAAAACCTATTAACATGTCTGAAAAGGGGTAGGAAGAAGTAAAACTTAAGTTCGGTTCAGAAAGGAATGTTCAGTATGATGGTTAATGTCTGACTGTTACTGGTAAAAAAACTAATTTGGGACTGCCACACGGTTTTTGTTTCCCATTATTTTGCTGTTAGCTCTTATTACATCTTTCTATTTAAGGTGCAGGCTTAACAGTTTATTAAAATGTGGAGAGATGAGGTATGTTCAAAATAAGCATATTTTAAAGGAGCACTTATCTGAAGCTGTTTGCTAATTTTTTTTTTTTTGTTTGGTTGTGCATCCACAGGGCAAGTGTCAATTTGAGGTCAGAACCTCAGAGTCTTTCTCTTACTTGCCAACGAACCGGACCACTGCACCCCCTGCACAGCACGACTACAAAGAACACTGGCATCCTGACAGACTCTTGGTGCTTTGAAAACTGCAGGACTGCAGGTTGTTGACAGCATCTGCAAAAGTCCGAAAGGGGAAAAGGTCCTTTTACCTCTGTCTAGAGCTTCCATAACAAGGGTTTTAGAATTAGGGGACCTAAATATTTGATTTAGTGTTTTAGAGTTAGTGGAACTAATTTTTAGATTAGTGCTGCCCGACACTGGTGGCAGACTTGAGTCTTGGAGGTTCTTGGGTTGTTCTGAACATCTGAGCTCCTTGGACTCTTCCGTTGTTCAGTTCAGTGACTGCTAAGAGAAACTACCAGCTGCAGTCAATCATGATCATTGAGTCGTTGGCCTCATCAGGTTCGGACAACCCAGAACCCTGAGGACCTTTTATTAAAACAATTATAAATAATCTGAAACTTTAGCTTTTTGTCAGTTCAGATTGATGTCATGTAAGGTGACCTTGGGAGTTTTAAAAGGGGCTGATATATAAAATACAACTTTTTGAGTATTAAGTTACAACACTTCCAACCCATTAAGATCACTTTGTTTCAACAGAATATTTTACCTTCTGTCACATTACAAACATTAACTGTTACAGCTTTAGTAAGAACTGTTCACTCAGAAGTGACAAAACAGGAAATATTACAGTAATCTACTTTTGTAAGTCAGAAATTATCTCAAAGTACAACTGAAAATACAGCAGGTGGAGAAATAATGAATAATTTTCCTTCCTGTTTGTTAATCAACTCATCCTAAAACTAAATATTAAAACATTTAACCATCAAACACGACTCTTCAAACATCAAGTTTTTTTTAATAAGGGAGTTTAATAAACAGTAGCAGAAAAGGATTTTTGGTCCACTGGTTTTAAAAAATATAACATTTATTACTTAGTTAGAAATCTTAAAAATGAAAACATTCAGAAAAGAGAAAAACAGGTGCTGGTTTACAAAGTGAAGGACAGATTCTATAAAGAGAGAAAAGTGAACAGAGTTCCTGCTTCCTCAGATTCATCTGGATTTCAGCTCTAATTCTCACATGATTCTAAAATGAAATCAAGTTTTTCTCTGAATCCAAATTAGAAAATTATAAAAACAATGTTTCAAACTTTTAAAAACATTTTCCCAAACTTGTAAAAACTGTAAGAATGATTGAAGGAGTGTGAAGGAGGCACGAGGTCAGAACTGACCGTCTTAAAAACATCTTTTCTGTAAATAAAGCAGGAATGTTAGAGATCCACGGCACAGGTGTTACTTTACACATCCTCTTCTTCCTCCTCCTCTTCCTCATAGTATCGGTTGCGTTTGATCATCTCCTCCACAGACAGCACCTCCTGCTCCTCCTTATCCTGGACCTCCTCGTTGTCCCAGAAGCCCACGTCCTCCTGACACAACTGGATAACCTCCCCCACAGGGGACGAGGGGTCGGCCATCGGCTCTGCTGAACTCTGACCTTTATCAGACAGCTCCTCCTCCAGCACATCCCAGTCTTCCTCCATCTGCTCCTCCTCATCTTCACCTCCTGCTGCCTTGGTCTCCCTCACTGTGATGAGATGGTGGTCCGTCAGGTCCTCCTCTCCACAGCTGCTGTGTGTGTCCACGCAGCTGTCCGAGGACTGGCCCTCAGGCTGCTGGTCCTTGATGGAGGCTTCAGGACTCATGTGGTCCTGGTGGACAGGACTCATGTGGTCCTGGTGGACAGGACTCATGTGGTCCTGCTCAACAGCTGGATTGGGTTTGCTGCCTTGTGCTGCCAGTGAGAAGGCCATGCTGCGCTCCTTCAGGGAGGAGCTCTGGCGCAGACAGGGCGAGCCCCGGTCCTGCTCTGGAGAGGAGGACTGGGTCTCCTCCTCCTCCTCCTCTGGAGGCCACTTGGCTTTGATGAGCTTAGCGGTGGAGCCCCCTTCCATGACCCAGCTGGGACTGGGCGTGTCCTCTGGATCGGTCTTCGGAGGCCAGGAGATCTTCAGCCTGCGGGCCTCGGCAGGCCTCTCGGCCTTCTCTGAGGACCCCTGACCCAGAGCCTCCATGGTGGCCGTCAGGACCACCACTTTGGCCAGGGGGGAGTCCTCCACACTGGGGCTGTCTTGATCCGAGGGTGAGCTCTGGGTCTTGGGCGTCGGTGAGGCGTCGTCGCTCTCCTTGCTCTCCCACAGCTCTTTGTGGGGTCGGTGGCCGAAGCCCTCGTCGTAGTTTCCCTTGGCCTTGAAGAGCTGAGAGAAGTGAGGTTTGCAGTAGACGTTGTTGTGCAGAGAGGCGTAGTTCACCAAACTGGAGAGGAAAAAACATGACAAACTTCAATCCACTGCTTCCTGTCCACATGAACAACTAGACACCATCATTCAGCTCAGCATCACCAGCTCTTAATGTGAGGGGGGTAACGACACACCCGAGTCCTGGTTCAGTTTCAGGATTAGGTACAGTTTGAGACAACAAGAAAAGTTAACAAATGCCAAATGTTTTATTAGTTATTAAAAGAACAAAAAACCTCCTGCTGCAGAGGATCCATACGTTAATAATCCAGTTGGTTCATTTTTGTTCTTTTAATTTTCCGTGTCATGGATGACTGAGAATCCACAGAAACATATGATCGTAACATCAGACCATATTGATTCTAAAGTTATTGGATTGTTATTCCAGCATGTTGCTTCATCAAAAGGTGGAGCTAGAGGGGTGGCTGGAGGGAATCGCATAGAAAGAAAAAATGGCCAGAAAAAAACAGATCAAGCAGCTGGATTGTCTGGTGTAGAGGTAACTAAACAGAGAGTCAATAAAAAATAACTTCTAAACCTCTGATTTAATATAAATGTGTCTAAAATTAGCTGAAATATATCCCTCTCTCAAATTAGCAATAGCCCTTAGCTTAATATTGAGATTAGCTTTCAGAATATCATAGGGGAAGCTCTTGGCTTTCACCTTGCCAAATTTTGTAACAAATGGCTGAGTTATAAATTTAGTATTAGGCCTTAGTTTAAAATGGGATTAGCAAAATAAATAGCTGAATTATAGCTATTTAAAGTTAGCTAAATGGTTAGCTAAATGGTTTCAGCTACTAATACACCAATTTTCAGTTTGGTTTATGTAAAAGGTTAAATTGTAAATTATCATTAGCAGTTAGCTAAGAATGTTACAAAAGACATGCTGAATGCTAGTCACAATTTCAAGCTATCATCAAACAAAACAGCTGAATTACAGTCAGTCCAAATTGGCTCTGGCAGCCATCTTGCATTTTCAAATACAGTGTAGTTTTTCTATTTATATGTTCCCACCCTAAATAGCACCATGACCACCCCTGTAACACCCCTTGCAAAAAGGTCTAGCTCTGCCCCTGCGCTTCGTTCTAAAAATAAAATATTGCTCTGGAGCATCTGGTCAGAGGCAGGTTCAGGTATAAACACTGAGCTAAACAAGAAGGTCAAATATCCAATAAATCTGCTTCAGAATCGACATGTTAACATGTAGTATCCATGTTTAGCTAGTTCTGTAACCAGCTGAATATGACGTCATGTTTTATGCACATGCGGGTGACATCAGGGCCGTGCAGAGTTCACACTAGCATCAAATGGTCACATTTAAAATGTGAATGTTCACTCCAAAAAGATCACAGAGCATAACGACCTGCAGTGTGAACATAACCGAAAGGTAGCAGATCAGCTAAATTATAAATTTAAAAAATAAATTCAAGCTGGAAGTGAAGCACGTCCTGCTGAGCTCAGATTGGATTTTTTCTATATGTTTAGCATCCTGTTGGTTCTTCCTCTTGTTGCGGAGTCATCCTCACCTGAGTTTGGTGCTGCAGTGGGAGCAGCGGAAGCAGGAGCTGTGGTAGACCTGCTGATTGGCCACGAGCCTCTCCAGAGGATAAACAGTCTTCAGACAGGACACACAGCTCTCCTTCAGAGGCAGATGAAAGCTCTGCACACACACAGACACAGACACACACACACACTTAATTATACATGCATGAGGAATGTGAGATTCATGTGAGGACTCCCTGTGTGGTCTCACCTTGAGGGTCTTTGACTGGGGGGTGTCTTTCTGACTGGGGGTTGAAGGAGTACCAGGGCCAGAGCCTGAGCAAAAATAAAATATATGTTAAAGAAAAGCAGTAATATAAAGTGAACACTAGAGGGAGCTGCAGACAGGTTTAATAAAACTGTTTCACTTTGACTTTAGTCACAAGAAATTTGTAAAAATATCCAAAAGAAAATGAAAAAGAAACAAAATTATAAAAATCTGAAATGGTTTGTTTTACGAAGGTAAAATACTTTGAGAGAGAAAAAAAAAAGTCTCTTTTCATTCCAGCCTTCAATGTTCTCATGGTTAAAGGTTCATCATCAGAACATTGATCCCAAAGAGTCTCGAGGTGCTTCAGTGGTCCAGCCACAACATTTGAATTAAAACTACATCGTATAAAGGAGTGGGACAAAATGTCTCCACAACCATGAGAATGAAAAGTCCTACAGATTGAGATCCTACAAGATAGAACTTGATGCAAACCGTATGGACAGACAGACTGAAAGCATTTCTACTGTACATCCCCCACCTCGGCGACAAGGGGACATAAAGTAGTTGGATCAGTCAGTGGATGAAGGTTTGTGTTCATTTATTGTACATTTTATTAGTAATAAATAATGACAGGATGGAGCCTGTAAATGTTTTTTTTTTCCAAGAACAGAGCTGATAAAAAGCAGAACATTTGTATTATCTGATGGTAAAACGGAGGAGGAAATAGTTTATTTTTCTCATAACTGTAGATCGTTCTTGTGATGTTGATTTAGTGAAAGGAGGAGGAGGAGAAAGTACCGTTGCTATCGGAGGTAAAAACTCTCCTGTTTGATTCAGACTCGGCGCTCTGAAAGACAGAACCAGAACCAGAACCAGTGAAAAACAAACCCTGATGAGTTCAGGCAGGTTTCACAAACTGGAGATAAAAAAGTTGAAACCTCACCATGTCCAGAGAGAAGGGCGGGACGTTCTCCTTTTGTTTCCCACAGAAGCCGTCCACATGATCATTCTGAAACCATAACAGATCCCTCAATCCTGAACCTTTTACTGGTTACCATTTACTGGTTAGTAACCAGTATGGTTAATGGGGATAGATAAAGAACCCATATGAGTGTGGTCCTCCTAAGTGGGCCCATTACTCTCCGTAAATAATCAACTGTAAATAAAGTTGTTACCATTTACCAGCTACATTTACTGTTTACCGTTTATTAATTACTAGTCACTGGTTACTATGTACTGTTTACGGTCCATCATTTACTGGTTACAGTTTACCTGTTATTATTTACCGGTTACCGTTTGCCAGTTAATATTTATTGGTCACCACTTACTAGTCACGGTTTACTATTCACTGTTTACAGTTAACCAGTTATTTACTGGTTACTATTTACAGTTTACCATTTACTGGTTACCGTTTACTTAGCCTGGTAAAAACCAGACCCTTGTCCTTCACTTTGCTTCGTACAAGGGTGTGGACTCAGTTATAGAGAAGTGATTCCTGCTGAAGGCATGGCCTCTGCTGAAGTTTAAAATGATTGGATCAGTTTGCCGCAACGCATGTCGCTGTGAAGGAGGCTAAGCTAAGAAGATAAACGGAAAGCGCATGCGCTGTAAACAACCCTACTGAGAGGAGAAAAGTACAGAGCCGAACGACACGACTGTAAATGAGAGCTGCTGCTTTGTCAGACAGATTTTATTTAATTTGGAAGCCTTAACATTGACTGGCTTCATTCACTTCCTCCACTGCCGTATGCTAAACTAACTAGCAGACACTGCGCAGAAAATTGATGTTCTGTTCTCTGATTGGTCCGAATTAAATTCTCCCGAAGAAATCCTTGTCTATGGGAGAAATCCCAGATGTAGCAGTGAAGGAAACTAGAATTGAGTGGAACTGCGTAGGAAGGCAAGGACCAGGCTCTTGTTTACTGATTGGAACAGTGCTACAGAAAAGGTTTAACATTTAACCACAAATGAGCTAAAGAAAACACTAACGACTTGCTGCTTCCTCAGTTTGACTGTTGTTGATAAACTAATATATAGTTTGTACAAATAAAACCTAAAGAAAAACACAGAAGCAATTTTCATCTTTCTTTTTGTGAAGATAAATTAAGAGCCGACCTGAATGAGGCAGGTTTATAAACATGATGCTAAAAGCTAAATGAGATGCTAACCATTTCACAAGTTAAATATTTCAGGACACTTTAGACATCTCTGCACACAGACTCTAATAAATGCATAAAATATAACATAATCAGAAATAAATAAAAGGTTTAAACCCATGTCCATCCAGAACCACAGAAAATGCTTTGTTTTTAGGTTCGCTCTGTAAAATGTGTGCAGGTGAAGGAAGTAGAGACAGTTTCAGACCCAAAGATTAAATCCAGCTCTACTCACAGCAGCTTCCTGCTTGGAGACGGCAGCCTGGTAGAGGGCCATTCTGTCACGCAGAGGCGTGGACTCAGCAAGACTTCCATCTGTCCAAACAAAGACAGAGACGTTCTGAGACATGAAGAAACTGACTGATAAAGAAAGGGTTTTTAAGAGGTCTGTCAGTATCTGACATCTTCCAGGCACCAGAGCAGTTTTTATGGTTTGTTTAATGTTGGGAAACTTTGAGGTACGTGATGAAACTGTCAGGACGGATGTTTCCTCAGCTCAGACTGAGCAGACTTTGTTTCACACAGATTCTCCCCTGAGCTGCAGGCGGCAGGCAGGAACACGAGGTCAGGAGTCGCGTGGCGGGAAGCAGGATCAGATCTTTTCCTCTGAAACAATCTGCTGATCACACAGCAGCTTTTGTTCAGATCTGAGATTTGCACTTCTGGGAAACTTCTTTTAACCAGAGGATGGTTTGTTCATGTGAAAAGCAGAAAAATATTCTCACCTGAGCTTGATCAGAACCCGTTTTTACAAAGTTTGATGTATCTCTGCTCAGTCCAGACACTGAGCAACACACACTCACTGATTGTGTTAGCAAAATATCTCAACCACTGCATGTGTTATCACTGGATGCAGCTCTGCAGCTCTTATACTTCTGAGTCTGTGCTGTACCCAGGTTCATTCTTATTTACTTGAAACACCTGCACACCTAAGCCTGGCACGATAACAAATTTTACTGGATGATAAATTGTCTCAGAAATTAAATAAAATTAAATTTTATTTTATAGCTAAAATTAAATAAAAATTTACATAGAGTAAAAAAAACAACTGTTGTCAATCACAAGGCATCATAAAACTGAAGACATCCCTTGGCTAAATGCTTGTTCACAGGCTCTCATGCTACAGAGGTTAGGAGACCATGCAAATACCTGACACCAGAGTTCACTCCTCTCTAGGGCTCCCATGAATTTAAAATAGTCGACGACTAATTTAATATTCGATTGGCCTTTTTTTTTTTTTTACACTTAGTTTAATTTCTCCAAACTGCTTTGACATCTTCCACTGCCTCATTCATCTGTCTTTCTGTCCTTGACACACATGTGCAGTAGTGGTAACTGGGTTAGGCCGTGGACGTCACAAGACATTAAACAGACAGGCTCTGGTATCATGACTACCCTGCATCAGAGCTAAAAAATGTGAGATCATTTTAAGAAAATAAAAGAGAAACCTGTGCAATGCAATATCTGGAAGGCAGAACTTGCCTTCCACGTCAGTTGTTTTTAGTTAGCATATAGCTAAAATCTGACCATGGTTATATAATAGCATTTGCATTCTGGCACGTTAATATAAAACATATAGCTTAACGTATGATCCAAATAGTTGACTATAATCGAAAAAAAATATCTGTGATTAGTCGACTATAAAAATAATTGTGGCAGCCCTACTCCCCTCTATGCTAAGAAATAAAAAAAGAAGAAGGGGACACAAAGAAAGCAAAAAAGCAGGCAAAAGAAAATTGTCTTCATTTAAATTTATCTTCCATCCATTCATCATCTATACCCATTTATTCCTTTTCTAGGGTCACTGGTGCCCATATCCAGCAGTCACAGTGCAATGGGTGGGGTACACCCTGGACAGGTCTCCAGTCCATCACAGGGTTACACACAGAGACAAACAAGAGACAACCATTCACTCACACCTATAGGGACAATTTAGAGTCATCAATTAACCTAACAGCTATGTTTTTGGTCTGTGGAGCTGGAGTATAAAAGTAAGAGAACTGTCATTAATAAACCTGCAGCAGTATATAAGTACAGCAGGACCTGTGTTTTAAGGCCAGCTGCCAACAATTGATTTGCTAAATGCTAACCGGAAGTACATTGTAGCAATTTCTCCTATTCAAGATGGCCACCACAATCAGTCAGTTGTCCAGATAATACTGAGCCAGTTATCAGTGTGGTAGTAACTGAGCATCATCCTCGGCACATGTTGAATTAAACCACAGATCATCACAAAGTCTTACATAAACATCAGGACTCCATCACTTCATCATGAGAAGAACTCAGTCTGAACTCTGGCATTAACAGCTGCAGGAGATACAAACTCCTCAAAGAATTTACTTTAAATGTCAGCTTCACATTAGAGAGCGTAATAAAACATGCTGGTTGTTTTGATTTAAAAAGGAGAGGTCATCATGTTTATTACCACAATAATCTGATTTACTAATAAATCCTAAAAGTGCTGAGGAAATGTCTGTACCTCCCAGCAGCTGCTCCATGTTGGATGAGTTACTGTCGTTTCCTCGCTCCGTCGGCTCTCTGGATCCCTGCAGGAAGAAGAAATCCAGGGTTAGATGTGGAGGAGAAACGAGCCGAGGAGAATCAGTCATTTGATGCTCACATGCTTTAGTCAGTTGAGCAAACAGAGCCGGTCCATCAGGAGGATCACAGAGGAAAGATGAGAAAAGCAAAGATAAGAAAGAACAACAAAGGTAAAGTGAAGAAGTGTGAGTCTGTTCCAAACCCATTAATCTGATTATAAGCTCAGAAAGACGGCGCCTGAGACAGACACCCCATCTGTCCTGAGCAGACAGCCACAAAACAAACTCATCCTGCTGTACTTATTTATTGGACTTCTAGAAAAACAGACACATGAAATCTATTAAAACTGTCAACACAACAGCAGGACTGGAACCCAAACAGTCTGACAGGAACCAGAGTTCTGTTCAGGCCAGAACAGAACTGTTAATACTTAATACAGCCTAGTATTTACTGTGCAAGTACCTGGTACATATAGGGTACAAGGTAATAAACCACTTCATAATACAGTCTGGTCCTCATGTAGCAGGTAAATACCCAGAATGTACCAGGTAGTTACTGGGCATTTACCAGTACTTACTTGCTACATACCAGTAAATACAGGGTAACAAGTGACTTCTTACTCTGGTTAGTACCAGGCAGATACCCAGGAAGTACCAGATACTTCCTGATAAATGCAGCAAAGTCTTATAAATTATTTGGAAAAAACAAGTAAAAAAAGTAATACTTTAAAATGTGGTAAAAAAAAATGTTTTTACTGATAAACATAAGTCATAAAACTGCTCACAATACTTGGAAAACCTTGGAACAGTAAAAGTACCTTTATGAGTTTGTAATTTGTAACGTGAAGCTAGGTGTTAAAGTAAATAAGTAAAATATCATTTTTATGTTTTGAATGTAATTAAATAAAAAGTAAGTTACTATTAAAGAAAAACTTTGAAAATTAAAGATCCTGAGAAAATTACTTAAGAGTACTTATAACTATACAACTCTGTAAAGTTTATAATACAATCTTGTCTTTACATCTACCAGGTAGGTACCCAGTACTTACAGGTACCAGCTACAAACCTTGTAAGTACCTGGTACTTAGTCTACAGGTGCCAAGTTTGTACTGGATACGTACCAAGGGTGTGTCCCTTGTACTAGGTACTGTGTGTATCAGGCTGGATTGTATACTGTTACCACAGACGGCTCATTAAAGCTACGTCTGAGCTGTGTTGAGATAAATCAGGTCTCACTGAGTCGTCATGTTGGCCTGCAGCCAGAGGTACGGCTCAAACTGTCTGATGTCCTGAAGGTCCAGATTACACAACAGGACCAGCAGAAGCTGTGACCCGTCACCTTCAGGTCCAACAGCTGAGCCTCCAGTGTGCTGCTGACTGCTCACCAAGTCCTGACAGGTTCAGAGTCTGCAGGACGTGGCACGTCAGAGCTGAGCCGAGCAGAGGGGAAAGTAAATCAGGTGTGAATCAGAACTTTCACATGAATCACACAAACACATCTGTCTCAACAGGTCTGCCACAAACAAGAGGAGGAGATGAAGATTGATGAATGTTTTCACCTCAGTAGATTTTGTTTTCATGTTTTGGAAACCAAAGTTTTTAATTTATTAGAAGGTCCTGACTTCTTTAAGACTCAGAAGTAATTAAACTGTGATGAAGTGTAAAGTGTTCCAGCTTCTGCCAGAGGCTCATTGTTGTTACCATGTTAACCCCACACCATGTCTCACTCCCTGATAGCACTCCTAACATTAAGACAGAACCAGAAAGAAACTACAAGTCATATTAAAATAACTCTGATGGTCATAGAATCTTAGAATAAATGACGTAGAGCACGTCAAACTTCAGGGCCGCGGGCCAGGAGACCCCCACCCCCCCCCCCAAAAAAAAAAAAAAACTTTTAACTCAATATGAAAATTTTTGTTATATCAAGGTATACTTTAAATTTATGAATAAATGCAATAAAATAAACAAATTAAAAAAAGGTGAAAGATAATTGTCCTGCCCATGAGCTGTTGGTTTTAGGTAACTGAGCAATTTAGTTGGATAGCACAATATTAATGTCTCAGAATAATCTGCTTTAAAGTCAGCATCAACCATAAACTAAATCTGCCATAATGTGATCAGTTGTAGATCAGGAAACAAAACAGCTCCTGTTCAAAAGAATGAGCCAGCACAGATGAGCAACATCTACAGGGCAGCAATCACTCTTTCAGTGATAAAGATGTTCTCATCCTTGATAGAGAGGAACGTTAGTTTGAGAGAGGAGTAAAGGAAGCCATTTTTGTGAAGAAAAACCGTCCACCATTAAACAAAATGTTTCACTAAAGAAGAACCCGCTCAGAGGACCTACTTATTTTTATTTTTGAATTTTCTATCTGGATTACTGAAATGCATCAGGACATAAATCTGCCATAATGCATGTAGGGCTGCCACAATTAGTCAACTAGTCACAATTATGTCAACTATTAAAATTGTCAATGACTAATTTAATGGTCGATGGGTCATTTTTTCTCTAACTTCGTATTTTTCTTTATATAGTTGACTAATCACTGATTAGTTGACTATATAAAAAAATCATTTATGGTAGCCCTAATTACCACTCTACTGCGCATGTATGTCAAGGACAGAAAGGCAGAAGAGGCAGTGGAAGGTGCTGCAGCAGTTTGGAGAGAAAAACAAAGTTATAAATAAAAAAAAACAATGCATCAACTATTAGATGACTATTTTAATAGTAGACAATAATCATGACTAGTCGACTAATCGTGGCAGCCTTATGCATGTTAATTACAATGGGATATCCCTGTCAGAAAGTGGGAGAGTTCAGAATTCAAGATGGCAGATACTCACTAGAAACGCATCAGTGAGTAAAACTCTATTGGTTTTATTTTTAAAATCCTGTATTATTTATTTCAGATTTAGTCAGTCGTACACTTAGTTCTGGACAGTGTTCATAAGAGGATGTGTCAAAGAGTTAACAACTGGCCCTTTGGAGGGCCAGCATTACGCTCATGTGGCCCTCGGTGAAAAGGAGTTTGACACTCCTGACATAGAGGAATCTGAGGTACGTTATTTTATCATTTATTCATTTATTCTGAGCTCAGGGAGGTCATACGGTTTGAACACAGCATCCTGAGAGGATTTAAGAGAAAAAGAAAAATTTTAAGTTTGTCAAAATGATTAGATTTAGTAGCAGTTATTCACCAAGATGAGAATCAGTGGTAAATTGTAAACACTTGTGCAAACACACACACACATCTTAGAGCTCTAAAGACAGCTGGAGTTTCTTCATCTTTTCATAAAATTATTATTTTCTTTTTGTTCCAAAATTTCCTCTCCAGCATCTTAATCCTGATTGAGGCGTTGTGTTTTAAAATCCTTTAAAGGTTTTTGTTTGGTTTGTTGTAAAGCTGATAAAGGAGAGGTACCAGAATAATACTGGGTGAGTCGTAACGAGTCCTCGTAAACTAGAACCCTGGAATACTTCACTCTATAACAAAGTGGTCCTGGAGGGTCTTGTAAAGTTCTGTCTGTTCTCTACGGAGCCCGTGAGGGGACATGGGAGAAGAAAAAATAAAAACGGATCCCGACTTACTTTCTCAGGATCCCGAGAATGAAAGTCGAGAT
>JARVGW010000047.1:110889-123634 GCA_031762495.1 Anablepsoides rubrolineatus | reverse complement strand
TTTGTTTTTATTGTATATTGTATATAAAATTATTTGTTTGGTTTTAATGAAATGAATAAACATTTAAATAAAAAAAAAAAAAAAAAAAAGTATGTCAGGGACAAGATCATAAATCTGCACAAGACTGGAATGGGCTACAAAACCTTCAGTAAGTTGCTGGGTGAGAAGTAGACAACTGCTGGTGCAATAGTAAGAAAATGGAAGAAATACAAAATGACTGTCAAGTGACACAGATCTGGGGCTCCGTGCAAACTCTCACCTTGTGGAGTATCCTTGATCATAAGGAAGGTGAGAGACCAGTCTAGAACTACACAAGGGGAACTTGGTAATGATCTGAAGGCAGTTGGGACCACAGTCATCAAAAAACCATTGGTAACACATGACGCCATAATGGATTAAAATCCTGCAGTGCCTGCAAGCTCCCTTTGCTCAATAAGGAACATGTGCAGGTCTGTCTAAACACCTGGATGACTCAGAGTTATTGGGGGAAGGTGCTGTGGTCAGATGAGACAAATATTGAGCTCTTTGGCATTAACTCAACACATCATGTTTGGAAGAAGAGAAATGCTGACTATGACCCAAAGAACACCGTCTCCACTGTCAAGCATGGAGGTGGAAACATTATGTTTTTGGGGTGTTTCTCTGGTAAGGGCACAGGACTACTTCAATGCATCAATGGGAGAATGGATGGAGCCATGTACTGTAAAATCCTGAGTAACAACCTCCTATCCTCTGCCAGGATGTGTCGTGGCTGGGTCTTCCAGCATGACAATGACCCAAAACATACAACCAAGGCAACAAAGGATTGGCTCAAAAAAAAGCACATTAAGATCATGGAAAGGTCTAGCCAGTCTCTAGACTTTAATCCCATTAAAAACCTACGGAGGGACTCTGAGTTGCCAAGTGACAGCCTCAAAATCTTAATGAAGCACTAAGGGAATAGTGTTTGAAAAGTCATAAAGTACGATCAGGCATTTCACAATATTTTGTAAAGGATGACAATGAAATCTATCATCAAAATGAAATAGTAAATGAATTCAATCAATACTATGTAAATGTTGGCCCAAGTCTTGCAGCTAAAATACCAAAAGTAGATAATGCTGTGAGTCATACAGTCATGGGTTGTGCCAACAGTGTTTTTCTTGGTGAAACTGATAAAGAACTAATACTGAGTATTGTAAAAGGTTTTAGAGACAAAAGATCAAAAGATTACAAACATCATATCCACCTAAAGGATATAATGAATGAGGTTATAGAGACATTTACATACAGTATGTAATTTATCAATCTCAACAGGAATATTTCCAGACAATAAATGGTAAATGGACTGTACTTATATAGCATTTTTCTATCCATCCAGGACACTCAAAGCACTTCACACTACAATCGTTACTTCACTGTGCTTCACACAGCACTCTGTTAGGACTCTACAAAGCTAACATGTCACATTCATACACTGATGGGACAGACATCAGAGACATTAGGGGTGAAGTGTCTTGCCCAAGGACACAACAACTGAGACAGCTGGAAGGGGGATCAAACCAGCGATCGTCCGGTTCCAGGACGACTCCCCTAACCACTATTCCACAGCCGCCCCTGTATGAAAAGGTAGTTCCGCTTTTTAAGAAGGGTGAGAAATGTGTGTTTACAAACTATACAAACCAACATCCTTGTTGCCACAGTTTTCACAAATTTTAGAGGAATTATTTGTAACCAGATTAAATCGATTTATAAACAAACTGAACATTTTAAGTAGCAGTCAATATAGGTTTACAACAAATAATTCAACATCAATGGCTCTCATGAAATTAATGGAAGAAATAAAAACTGGTGTCGATCAAGAAATATTGTGTTAGTGTTTTTGTTGACTTTGACCCTATTAACCATACCACTCTTCTTGAAAAGCTGAGTAAATATGACACAAGAGGATTAGCACTACTGTGGGAAACCAATTTGAAAAATAGGAAAGTGTTTGTTCATGTAAATAATGTGATCTGAATAATGTAATATTAGTTGTGGAGTTCCTCAGGGTTCTGTACTCGGACCAAAACGGTTTATTATATATGTAAATGATTTGGTCAATGTGTCGAAGCTTTTAAATGCATTTTGTTTGCAGATGACAACACTTTCTTACTCTGGTGAAAATATTGAATACATGTTGGAGATGATGCAGATAGAATTTAAGAAGGTACAAACTTGGTTTCAAATGAATAAATTATCATTGAATTTGAATAAAACAAATTATATGATATTGGGTAATAGACAGTGAAATAAAATTTTTGGGTGTCATCATTGATGAAAAGCTAACATGGATATCTCGTATAAATTAATAAAAATAAAAATTTACTGTGTTGCTTAAAATATTTTTCTTTTTACAGCTTTTGCTCATCTTTTTCTTCTGGACTTATTGAACCTGCTGTTTGGGTTATTTGGTTTATCTGTTAATTACTGTGCATTTTGTAGCTGAGAGGTACCAACAAAATTGTGTTGTGTGTTTGCATACTGACAATAAAGTCTTCTTGAATCTTGAGTACCCAAACAGAATCCAAAATTAATTTTTCAGCAAGTTTAGTTGACACACAGTAACTGACGGTAACAAAAATATAATGACCTGAACAATCAGTCATATGAAAACAGGGGAGCGAGTCAACATCACCATAACACTTCAGCTAATTCTTGTTCATCAAGTAAAAATGGAGAAAAAAAGATTTTCAGGCTCTAAAAGATTTGAGTCAAATTTTTTATCTAAACCAATAATTTACATGTGAGACAGGTTTAGTTTAGTGTGGTGCACACACAAAGCTGTTTTGTAGAAATGTAAAAGAAAATGAAAGGACCTAGAACTGTGTGTACAGTACAACCTCAACACACCATACTCACTTTTATTATTCGAGCCAGTCCAAAATCAGCCACCTTGCAGACCAGATGGTCTCCCACCAGAACGTTCCTGGCAGCCAGGTCTCTGTGGACGATGCTTCTGTCCTCCAGGTAGCCCATGCCATCTGCAATCTGACTGCCCATGTAGATGAGATGAGCTGATGTCAGCAAGTGGCCTTCAGCAGCTGACAACACACACACACACACACACACACACACACACACACACACACACACACACACACACACACACACACATAATTAGCTGGTCCGCTGGCACAATCTGGGGAACTCTAATCTGTGTGATCTAAGTAAAAATAACTTGATGTCCGTTAATAATTCAAATTTAGTGTGAAGCAAAAAAGTTATCCCCAAAATCTCCTTTATTACCTTTATTTAATCAGATAAAACTCATTAAGATCAAGACCTCTTTTCAAGAGGTCAGCAACAAAAAGCATTAAATTAAAATCAAAAACATTTTACAATCATCATCATCCCTTTATTGTCCCTTAAGGGAAATTTTTCTTGCAGCACAGTGAAGAAATACGAACAAATTACAGAAGACAACAATCACAATAATCATACTATGACCTTATCAAAACAATTAAAACACTTAAAACAGTAAAAATAATAGTAATATCAATGAAACAGGCTTAACGTTGAAATGAAGCTAGATTACCTTTAAAATTATCTGAACTTGGTGTGTTTGGAAGAAGAGAAATGCTGACTATGACCCAAAGAACACCGTCCCCACTGTCAAGCATGGAGGTGGAAAAATTGTGTTTTTGGGGTGTTTCTCTGGTAAGGGCACAGGACTACTTCAATGCATCAATGGGAGAATGGATGGAGCCATGTACTGTAAAATCCTGAGTAACAACCTCCTATCCTCTGCCAGGATGTGTCGTGGCTGGGTCTTCCAGCATGACAATGACCCAAAACATACAACCAAGGCAACAAAGGATTGGCTCAAAAAAAAGCACATTAAGATCATGGAAAGGTCTAGCCAGTCTCTAGACTTTAATCCCATTAAAAACCTACGGAGGGACTCTGAGTTGCCAAGTGACAGCCTCAAAATCTTAATGAAGCACTAAGGGAATAGTGTTTGAAAAGTCATAAAGTACGATCAGGCATTTCACAATATTTTGTAAAGGATGACAATGAAATCTATCATCAAAATGAAATAGTAAATGAATTCAATCAATACTATGTAAATGTTGGCCCAAGTCTTGCAGCTAAAATACCAAAAGTAGATCATGCTCTTTTGCAACACATTAACCTCTGTTGACTCAAATTAAGTTAAGGGTTAGGGTTAGGGTTAGCCAACTATTTTTATTTTCGAGTGAATTTACTAGGTGACAAATCATGTGTGTACATGACCTGTTACGTTTTGATCCTCTTCACTAACAAGGGTATTTTTTTTATCTCTGCTTCTGGGAGAGCTGTCTTAAAGGAAATCAACCACTTGGCATTTGTCTTTTTCTTGCTGTACCTCACAGTGTCAAACCAGAACTAACTAACCATGACATCACTCTCCAATGGTTAAATGTGTCTGTCAGTCAGTATTTTGATAAGCATTACTCAATAGTTCTTAATAATCCATTTAGTCAATGTTCATAATTAACCAGAATATTAATGTGATGTTTTTAAGAGTTTAGTTACTCCTGCTCATAAATAATTGTGTGGCTATGTTTTGATATTGGGTCTTTCATACACACACACATTCTCACTACAGAGCACTTGCACCTGCAAAGATAAATCACATTCTTCTCACACTCTCCTCCCTGAGAACAGTGCTTCGCTGTGCGAAGGGGCCTGAAACTTAAAAACCCTTCTCTGCTCTGGTTTGGTCAGTCTATTGTGTCTGCTTAGACGCCGTGAGGGTCTCCCAGCCTCTCTGCCTTTCCTGGGCTGGAAAACAGCAACTTTCAGCCTCATCTTTGTGTTGCAGCAATTTTTTCTCCTTTTTGGAACTTATAAGGAACATCTCTTGACTAGAGGTATAACTTGGCCACTCCAAGCTGCTGAGTTCGAGCTAACCTCAGGGTTACCCTGCTGTGAGTCTTCAAGCTCCTGACGACCCCTGGTCCTGAGCCGTCCTGAAGAGTTGCCCTCGCGTGTCACACTGCTGACTGCACTGAGCCCAAACCACAAGACCTACATCCATTCAACCGATAAAGACGCCACCGTGTCAGCTGTCCATCCCAGCCTGACACACACAAGGCGTCTTGTCGATTTCCCCTTGTTTTGGATGGTCTGGTACGGCAAAACTGGGTAAAATCTCTTCAACCTCAGCTGACGTGCTGACCCTTTGCTGGCTCACAGGCTCACAGCCATAAGAAACACAATTTAAAGATCTTAGCCTTATAACTAAGATTGTTTGTTTGTCCTTCTCTTCTTTTCTCTTTCTCTTACACTCTCACACACATACATTCACCAGCACGGCCCTAAATGTACATAAACAACCTGCTTAACTAGTTACCTAGTTGTTTAGAAGAGCAGAAACTAGAACTGTGTTATACTGAGAGTTAATTTATTGTTTGATCATTGTAATCACTTATTAATCATTCAATTTTATCCTCTTAATAAAAGTCAGTCTTTAACTGACCAAAAATAAAATTACGACTATTGTGTGTTTTCTGTGTGTGTTTGATGACTGAATTATTTTGAACAACTTGAGATTAAAAGAACCTATGGATTACTCTTGGTTAAAATAAGTAAATGGTTATAATTAGGGGTATTTCTACACTAATTAAGGCCTTATTTTTAGACTGATGACTTTTAAGACTTTTTAAGGATCTGTGGGAACCTTGTTAATAGTTATGAGTACTGTGCATGCATGTAGCAGAACAAAACTCTTCTGGATCAGCTGAAAGTACACGTGGAGTGTTTGTGTTACTCACAGGCGAGGTAGGACTTCAGGCTTCCTTTGCTCATGAGTTCAGTGACAATGTAGACCGGCTCTCCTCTGGAGCACATGGCTAACAGCTGAATCAGCTTGGGGTGATGAAGGCTCTTGAGTGCCTGAACCTCCTTTACAAACTCGTCTTGCTTGGTATCCTCTGAAGGAACACAAGAAAACAAAGAAAACCTGGTGACAATCAATCAATCAATCAATCAATCAAGTTTATTTGTACAGCACATTTCAACAACAAGGCACTTCAAAGTGCTTTACATCATAAAAACACAAAAAATACAAAGTCATAAAACACACAGTTAACAACTGAAGCTTTACAGTTTGTCATTGTTACACATCAAAATGTTATTAAAGTTTCACTGATTATGTTTCATAAGCAACGCTAAACAGGTGGGGTTTCAGTCAAGGAACTTAGAGTTTCCTCTGTTATACAATTTACTGGGAGTTTGTTCAAGATATGCGGTGCATAGAAGCTGAATGCTGCTTCTCCATGTTTGGTTCTTCTTCTTTGTTTATAACCACATGTCTTATTAATATTATAAATTATACATAGCAAGCATCTTCTAATATTTAACAGTATATAAGGCATTTATTTACTAAAAGATGAAGGCAAAATATGGGGAAAAACCATGAGAAATATGATCTCTACATTTATCTTTCATAAGAATTAGCAGCCAGGTGCTGCTAATCAGACAATGAAAAGGTCTTTTATAAGAAAAGGTTTATAGGAGTTTGCTGCTCTGGATCTATTAACTGTTACATAGCATGGTAAAGGGATAGTTAGGACATTTTGATGGACTTCTCTGACTGATTGTTCATTCAATAAGACAAAAAAAAATCACATTATTTCAAATACACTGCAGTTCACATTTGTCACATTCACATAAACTATCCAGTGCTAAATATTCATCTCACAACTTTTACTTGTCATTAATTATCAGACTATTCTTTATATTGTTTATACAATTTATTTTATTCATAAAAACAAAACAATCTATAGACAGAAAAATAAAAAAAAGTAAATCATGCAGTGAATGAAAAAATCTTACATCTGCCCCTTAAGGCAGATATTAAAGCAACAATGCTGGGTTTGATTAAGATTACAGTTTTCTGCAAAAAAGAAAAAAGCTCTAAAAATTACATTATCTTTACTTTTTATGATAATTTTCTACCACGATATATACCGTTACCATGAAGGGATTCAATTTATACCATGATTTGAATTTGAGGTCATACCGCCCAGCCCTAGTTTAAATCTTATTTCAGTGTTTTGTTTTTATCCAGCTGCTGCTCTATACCCCGTCCCTGTTAAACTGAGCAGAAAGCCGTCTGGATGTAGGCAGACTGCAAACGCACAAGTCTTATTTAGTTTTATTTGTGACAGGACAATAATAATTAGTGATGATCAATACTGCCAATTTTCACACATAATGTGTCTGGTAAATCTTAAAAAGTAGCATTTTTCAAATAACCACTTTATAAATAATACATGATAGAGTGATTTATTTATTAATTTAAAAGTCTTTCTAGCCCTAACCTTATATTTGATTAGCACAATTTAAAATTCTTATTCTAAAGAAATAATAATTTTTGAATAGTGAATAAAAGTGAAAAAAAAAACATTCTAAATGTTACTGTATATTCTGTACTATTGTTTGTAGGTTTGCAAGAAGGTCCCTGGCCTGAGCTGATGCTGTTTGGGGGCCATGGCATGAAACAGTTTGGGACCCCTCATCTAGAATATAATAAAAGTGAAACAAAGCAGATTTTATGTTAAAATGACCTGCAACACATCTACAGACTGACTGACTGACTAATGGCTTATGTATTACTCAAGTGGAAGAAAAAGTAGTTCCTCCATCCACATATGATTTAAACAAGATTTGAATAATTGAGTTATTTTCCACTATTTTCCTGTTAATGATTTACATTATGTGAAATAACTTAAGTATCAAAGTATCAATGTTTTTGATTTTAGAATCAATTCTAGAACATAAAGTTCTGGTATCTGTAGTATCAATATATTTCAGTATCGATTGGCACATCACTAATAATAATGGACTACACCAAACTCGAAGGAAAAGTACTGAAGGCTGTACCAGACTTTTCAGCAGTATGACGCTAAAGACAAGAGAGCAGGACAACAGAGAACGGTAAGCTAACTGTGGCTAACGTTAGCTTCCTCTTGTAGAATTTAACTCCGTGTGGAAGAACAAAAAAAAAAGTTACAGTCGCTACAAATATTTACTTGAAGTTAATCTAATCTGTGTGACCCGGCCAGTGAACCAATCTAATGAACAGTAACTGACGTCAGATCATGTCGAGCAGCCCAGCTAAGATAGAAGCAGACGGAGTGTAAACAAACAAACAACAAACAGACAGACAAACAAACAAACAAACACACAATTGCCATTACTCATTTGTATCTGAGTAATCTTTATCTTAAAATATGACCCTGTGTTTAAATTATAATTTTTCATCTTCAGGGTGGATTAAGTGTTTTACTTATTTTATTCTTTTAATTTTTTTCCAACTAATAACTTAACAGATTCTCGTTTTGTTATATTTTATAAATATGTCCAAGTTTAATATTGTGAGAGAAATCCACATTTTTCTGTTCATTCAGTCAGTGTTTACTCACACAGCTGGCACAATGAATTGTTAAAATAATACTGTACTTTAATTTAGTGTGTAAAAAATTATTAGCTCATGTCATAGAAAGAGAAATGTCAGGTTTTTAGAAAAATGGCCACTTATCAATTAATCGTTAGTCGATCGATAAGATCAATCAACTTTAGATTAATCCATTAATCGATAACTTACATCCCTAATTCATTTGACTTCTCAAACTGCTAACTTAGATTATAAAGTTCAGTTACTTTTACAACCAGCTAGTACAGGGCTCTAGACTAACTGTTTGCACCGGTGCGCCTAACATTTTTCCTTAGGTGCACCCAAATTTGCAAACGTGTCGCATTTAACACCAAAGTTTTACAGGTTCACTTCTTTTAAATCATTGTCCATTAAGGCAATATTAACTCACAAATAATTTGTTAACAATCTACCAAAAATAAAGTTCTGTATTTGAACCAGAATTGTAGACATATAACTTACTGAAAAGTATTTAAAGTGATTCTGTGACATGAAATTTTAACCTAAACATCAAGATAAATAAAATGAAAGAAATTATAATTGTAAGTTTAAATGTATAAGGGTTGAACATTTTATAATCATCTTAAATATTTCCTGGTTAAATGTTTTTTAGACTACACCTGACCCTCAGATGGACAACTCCTGTAGTTTAGCCATCAGGATCTTTGGTCTTTACTAAACCAGAATGATGAACAGAGAATTATGATTAACAGCAGAATATTACTAATATTTATTAAATGAGGAAAAGCTTTTTAAATTTATTAAAATAACATAACATGAAAAAGTTTGCAATTTAATTTGTATTAGTTGAATTTTTATGTATCTCTCACTTAAATAACTAAGCTCATAAAATTATAATAAAACTGTGATGAAGCTGATTAAATGTCAGAGAGACCTGCCATATATGAGCTTCCTCATGCTGCTGGAATGATCTGCTGCTGTGCTAGAGCAGAACCTGACTGCAAGATGGACTTTATACACTACTGAGTCTTAAGAGCAACAACCATCCACGTATCATTTCCACAGTTAACAAGAAAAATATGTTTTTCTGACTTTGGGTTTGAAAAATTAAAAAAAAACAAAAAAAAACACACACAGTGGATTCACTGCACGCCAGAGCGCATGTGTGCGCACATTGTGTCATGGAAGGGACCGGACAACTGGAAGGACCCTATGAAGATATTAGAACAAGCGTGTGTGTGTGTGTGTGTGTGTGCGCGCGCAGGGTGCTGAGCGGAGCGCTGTGTTCATACTGCTGGATAGCTTTATTATGAGACATGGAGACTTTTTGTTTCAGTGGGCAATCCCCCACTCTTTCTCGAACAACCTGGTGCGACCGGAAATATATATAAGGCACTCTAATAAAAAATCAGGTCGCATTTGCGACCAAATTACTTGCACTAGAGCCCTGTAGACATGTGGGTTGGGGTAAAGGAACTGGAGGTCCTGGGAGAACAGGAGATTGCAGGGTCGTATAACAGGACACTCAGTCTCCCCTTTGAAGGGAACTCTTTAAAAAACTGACTGTTGTACAGAAATTCAGTTCATGCTACTGATAACTGTATGTAAGTACCTTGTCTGTGTTTTTGGACTCCTTGCAAGTAAAAGAGAGTTTAACCAAATCGGCTGCTTGTTTGTCATTCCTTGTGTCTTGATAATTAATATATCCAACACCACTGTAGTGCTGGTCCTCTATTTATTCAACTTTTCAAAGAGAATGGTGTGGTCAACAGTGTTGAAGGCCTTCTTTAAATCAACGAAAACACTAACGTAACATTTATATAAATACTTTTGAACTATTCTGATTACATACTTTAATAAACTGAAAAATGTTTAAACACTATTTTAATTTAGGTGCAAGTTTGTCCAATAACTTAACCCCACAAAGACAGAAACAAATCAATTTCATTGATCTTCGTGCCCTATATTTCTTAAATTGACAGAAATCTTCTTGACCCACTTTTTCCTTTCTGGGCAGCTGCTGTCTATGTCCATCCTGGACAGAACAAGTCCATCCCAGGGACAAAAGAGAAAAATGAGCAAACAACCACTCCATTTATTCACTCACACCTGGGGACAGATAAACAATCAACCAACCATCTAAATTAACCTCAAGACTCCTGGAACAATGTCCTCTGAACACACAAGACCAAAGTCAGGACTTTCATCTACAACTGTGTGTTTAGCAGAAAAAAAAACTGCCTTTCAGCACAAACACCTTTCTGACAGCTGAAGCTTGAACCAAACTGGGTCATGAACCAACAGGACAGTGACCTCAAACATGACAGCAAATGTGCAACAGAACAGCTGGTGCAGTGGTCCAGTCAAAGTCCTGACCTCAAATCAGTCTCCAGGGGCCTCATGTACAAAGACTTGAGTAGATTTCTTACTGAAACGTGGCGTACGGTCAAATCCAGAATACTGCGTACGCACAACAAAATCCAGATGTATCAAACTGTGCGTACAGTCCCGATCGGTCTGTCAGCTCCCTCTGGAAAGCTTCTGTAGAACTCCAGTTCAATCGCTCCTGCTGCACGTGCACGCTCCTCGCTGTGTCGTGCTCCCAGATTGCCGCAGTGCCAAACTGAAAAAGGATTTTTCCTTAAAACGACTGACGAGCCAGTCATCATCGTGGATCAGAAATTCTGTTTAGAAATAAATGCTCTGATATTAGACTATTTATTATATCCTCCATTAAGGCTGAATCCGTTCCTGTTAAATGTATTTTTGGCACAACTTTGTGCGTTCTTTATTTAACTGTGTCCATGTGATTGTAATAATTGTTAATCATGTGTGTCTGGTGTGAACAATAATCCACATTCATTTCAGTTTTGATACATCCAGAATTTTGCATGGAAAATTGCGTATGCAAGGTTTTCGTGTGTTGATACATGAGGCCCCAGATCCTTACAATGTGACTTTCAGAGGCTCCATGTATAAATACTTTGATTTCCTACTAAAGAATGGTGTTCACTTAAATAAGTAAATAACTTAGAAAAGATCCAGGCGGATGAATCTCTGCACATTTTGTTTGTACAAACTGACATGAAACTGATAAGTCTCTATACAAACAGACACATAAAGCATGCTGTATGCACTACACATCAGATGTTTGTCTCTACAGGATCAAGAATCATTTCTACACGCAGGAAAAAGAGGATTTTCCATTGAATATGAGCTAGAGATGCTTCAAAACAAACAAACAAACAAACAAACATGCAGTGGGGCTTAAAAATGTTGTGTTTGTCATTCTGTCATCTGACCTTAGAGCAAAGAACATCTCATCTATTCATATGGCTTACATACACGGTTATTATAAAATACAAAATATTAATGACCCAGGGTCCAGTCCAGGAAGCAACCTCTGTTAGTCACCCAGGCCTGGTTACAACAGGAGGGTTTTATTCAGATAAATCAATCCACTCTGCTACTTATATAAATGTTCATATTCCCAGAACACAAGGTGGAGTGGCTGCTGTTTTCAATCAGGAAAACTTATTATTGCTGAAGCAGAATAAAAGCAGGGAGTGCAGAGCTTATAAATAAATACAAGTCTTTCCTATAGTCTTACCTTGTTTTAGTGTCTTTATGGCTACTTTCTTTTTCTCTTTGGTCCAGAACGCCTCCCACACTTCTCCAAAGTGTCCCTCTCCCAGTCTTCTGACAAGTTGGAACTCCTCCCGTGGTCTCTCCCAGGACTCCATGTCAAACAGCTCACGCTGCACAAACACACAGCAGTAGTCTTTGTATGTTTTCTGCACATTTTGTTTTAACTTTCATTTTTATTAATATTTTCAATGGACATGTAAAGATAAATCAGACATGTTACAGAGTATTGTAACTTTTAAAGGCCACTCCCACAGTATCCATGTATGGACCATAAAGAGATGAACATATATAAAATGTAATAAAATAATGAAAAGAAAACAAAACCTCTAGGTTACAAGTGTCTATGATCTACAAGGGTCCTTTGATAATGGCATTGGGTTCCCTTAAGTCTTTTCTTGAGTGTCATATAGTGTCCATTTTTCTCATTTATTTATAGAGATCTTCTTTTATTCTGAGTATAAAGGTCATTCGCTCCATTGTATCCATTTCCTTAATATTCAACCATTATTGCATCAATGGAGCCGAACCATCAAAATACCTATACTCATTTTAGTCAAAACCATATATATACACTCACCGGCCACTTTATTAGGTACACCATACTAGTAACGGGTTTGACCCCCTTTTGCCTTCAGAACTGCCTCAATTCTCAACTCAGTGCATTTAGGCATGTAGACATGGTCAAGACAATCT
>JARVGW010000047.1:96177-110087 GCA_031762495.1 Anablepsoides rubrolineatus | reverse complement strand
ATTATTATTATTATTATTATTATTATTATTATTATTATTATTATTATTATTATAATAATAATAATAATAATAATCTTAATGGACAGGAAGATGGAGGCACTTACCAGAGATTGTGTACTCATCACTGTGACTCTCACTGATGCGAACCAGAAATGCTCCATCTTTGTTTTGAGAAGCCAGAAGCAGCTTCTCAGCTTTGCTACGATTTATGTTCCCATAGTACCACCTGCACAGAGAGGAGACGGATGGAGGTGAATGAGAATGACAGAGTGGCAGGTTTGCCCTCAGGGGCAAAGACACAGGGCCATGAATATTTGAACCAATGAATGAATGTTGAGGCAGAGACAGAAGAACAAGAATGTGATCTGAGCAGATGCTGATAGAAACACTAACTCCAGATAAATATAAACACAAACATGACTCATTAGCTGCCCGCAGACAGAGAGAAGACAGGAACGTGTTTTAATCGACTGATCGTGACGTTTACACAGCAGAGGTGCTGCAGAATGCTACACACACCCAGGAAGGTGGGAAGTTCCAGTGTTCAGCTGCTGACTCCGGTTTCAGAAACTGCTCTGTATTTATTTACAGTGGATCTGCTCTCCACGGTGGTCAAGTTTCACAGAAACCAGCAAACTGAAAATTCTAAGCAAAAAGATCTCAGATAAAATGTTCTGGAAGAATCAAAAATAAAAATGTTGGTAAAACACTTCACAGCAAAAATGTCTAAGGTGGAATCACTCTCACCACTGATGCCTGTGCCCACTCCCAATGGATTGCTTGTAGACATTTAGGGTTTTGTGTTAGAGTTGGGGTGGAGGGGAAACTGGCACCATGCCAGCCTCTGCCCTGTCTTCCTCATTTTAATTACATTATAGAACAACACGCATCAACAGCACATCTGGGGGTGGGGGTGTTTGTGGGGGGGTCTTTTTCACTCCCCTGTTCCTCAACTGCCATTTGGGGATGGGGTCCAGAGGGGGGGGGGGCAGACCATCTGGTGGGAGCCTGGGCTGTGGGTGGGACTGGGGACTGGGGCCTGCCGGAGGAGTGGCTGGTAAAACACCCCCCACACCATGAGGCTGCCACCCTCACAGTGTCTCAGCTGTACAGACCTTTGTTCTCCAAACCTAACAGTGGTCATTACAGTCAAACAGTTCAGATTTAGTTTCATCACACAACACGACAGGTCTTTTTCTTTGTGTGCATTTACAGATTATAATCTGTGTCAAAAAATACACGATTCAGGAATAAAGCAAGAACTGGCATTTACTGGGTTAAAAAAACACCTTCAATGTTAAACTGTTTATCAAGTATCAAAACATCAGTTTTCTGTATGAAATGAAAAACCCTGACAGAACATTTGTTCTGATGTCTGAAACAGAAGTCATGCACATTCCTGATCCATAGCTGCTGTGTTGAACTCATTGTTGGGTAAACATGAAGATAGAGTTCAGCTGAAACATGAAGACTCTATGCAAGTTACGTAAATAATGCAGGAGCTGCAGCTGCAGGAGGCAGCTCCTCACAGAGCACCAGCAAGGTTGCTCTGCAGATAATAAGTAGCTAGTCCAAATATTGATTTATTCATGGATTCATATTGAATAGTTAAATCTCTCTGTACGGTTTGGACCTAAAAGCAGCAGGGTGGTGCTGTGGTTAGAGCTGTTGTCTCACAGCAAGAAGGCTGCAGGTTCAAATCTCAAGCGTTACGTGTTCACCCTGTGCATGTGTGGGTTTTCTTCAGGTACTCTGGTTACCTTGTAAAATTTTAAAACATTAGGTTCCACAGCAACTCCAAACTGACTTTAGTTGTGAATTTATCGTACAAATGCAGTCTAACATATGTTTCCAACAGATGCAGCAGAGTGACATTATGACTTCAAGTTCAAGTGGATTTACTGTTGTTTCAAGCAGTGTGCAGTGCAAACAAACAACATGTCTCCATGACCAAGGTCCCACAGAAAACTCATCTTCACAATCCAGAATGTATGCAAACGTGTAACACCACAAGATCAGGCAGCAGCCACACTCAATAGTTGGGTGTAAATCAGCAGCTTTATCACGATACGATATTACATCGACATGTTTGGATGATGATTCGATATTTCTCGATATCACAAAGTCTGTCACAATACGATTTCGATTCAGTTCAATTCACATGTCTGCGATCAATATAATGTGATATCATATGTCCATCTAACACAATGACTGTGTTAGATGGGCAGATGATATCGATTCCCATTGAGAATATGATGACGATATAGATCGAGATTTTCATTTTGCCTCAATATAACTGAATCATGAACCCTTCAAATCGATATATCGATATAGATCCATGTATGGTTACAACTCTACCAACTCTGCACTGCTGAAGGTGCAGCTCAATGGATTGGCTGATCCCTGCACACTTTATAACAGGGTTGTGTCCAAATGCAGAGGCTGCTGCTCCACTGACTGACCGACAACTGAGCAGAGGTGTAAAGTCACTAAGTACAAATACTTTGTTACTGTACTTAAGTAGAAATTTTAGTTATCAGTACTTTACTTTAGCAATTATTTTTCAGCCTACTTTTTACTTCAAGTCCTTATATTTTTACACAATTTCACATCCATCCATCTATCTATACATATTCATCCATTCATCCATCCATCTATCCACATTCATCCATTCACATCCATCCATTTTATTGTTACCCACTATTGACATATTTAAGTAAATTTACACTGTCCAGAAAAATGAGATAATAAAACTAAACCATGTACAATCTGCTGCCTTCAGGCCTCCCTGGCAAAATAGATCTATTTCTTTATCCTGGTTAAATAAAAAGTTAAAAACAAATGTAAACCTATCGATTTCTCAGTCTTAGGTCTGAGACAGACTGTGACAAACAGAGAGGCTCACAAAACAAACAGCTGTTATTAGTGTCAGTAACACTTGTGCAAATTAAACTGAGCTTAAATAATGGTAATAAAGGTTGTGGGTGATAGCAGGCATTCCTTCATGGAATGCTAGGCCCTTAATTTTAGTCTGCTCTTTAAAATGAACAGGATCATAATTAACATGAGCTACTATGACATCACAAACATTTCAGTTATTCTTCTGTTAATAATCTCATGTTTCCTTCCCTCCATTCACCAAGTCTTACCTGAAACTACTCTACTGTAAGCAGCCGAGCCGGTTGTTGTTCTGAAAACCTAGGCGTGGTCAGATAGAGGCATTTTGTTTTCTGAGTAGAACCAGAGTTCATGAAGAACACTTTAAAAAGACAGAAAGATCCTAAACTATATGATTATTTGTTACCTATAAAAACACAAGTATGATATAAAGGTAGAACATGTTTGAGCACTCAGCACTGTGATAAAATATTATACTGTTTGTGAAAACAGTTCAGAAATATGTTTGTTTTTATGTTTTATATCTTTATAAATAATAATATGGCAATCTTTCTGATTTTATTATTTATATTTATTATAAAAGCTAGAGCAATTTGTTTAGATTTTCCTTAAAAGAAGCTTAATTTGTGTGACAATCTTTTTTCCTTTAGAGATTGTATAAAAATCAACAGTATGTGGAAGACTTGTTTAAACTTTGTCCACTTGTCTGTTGTGAGTTCTGGTTCATCCTGTGAGTTCAGGAGTGTGTTCTGTCTGAATGATTCGCAGGTCAGAGAGAGTTCACTTTAACAAAAAATGTTGTTTAAAACTAGTCAAAAACTGAAACATTAGACATTAGACTTGGCTTGTCATGAATTTACTGCAAAGGGTTCAAGAGCAATCATGAAGAAAATATAAAGTACTACACTGCAAATGGTCCATTTAAACAAGTCTTTTAATCTTATATTCAGTCAAAAAGTGTTTTTTTAATCTTGTATTGAGACTTATAAACCCAAGCACAATATGTTAGATCATTTATCTCGTTAATCAAAATATTTTCCTTATTTTAGGGTTTGCAGTTGTCTAATAAGACAAGATAATAGGACATTGGCAGATTATTTTACTTAATTTGATAAATTTGAGAAGATTCAGATAAAGTGAAAAAAATCTGCCAATAGAATGAGACAGTTTCACTTGTAGTTAGGGAAATTTCCAGACTAAGACAAACAATTTAATATATTGTGCTCTTGCTTAGTATACCTGTCTTAAAACAAGATCAAAAATACTTTTTGGCTGATAAAAGATTAAAAGACTTAGTTAGACGGATATTTTTTGAACAGAAGATTAAAACTTTGTTTAAACTACAAAATGTGTCAAACTGAACAAACAAAAGTAAATTGGATGCATAACCTAAAATGTGTTTAGAAATGTTTTACTTTAGATTGTCAGTCAGTAAAACAGAGTTAAATGTTCTGTAGAAAAACCTGTAAACTCAGAGATAAATTTGTGTAAAAAGCACAAAAGATCTGAAAACAGTTCAGTTAATGAAGTCTGTTTAAAATTGGTTTTTGATGTGAAGTCTGTCAGAACCACAGAGCTGACTCTTTTCTTTTTTATGATGATGCATCACACTGTGGATGTTTATATTTTTTAATTGACATGTTTTATTTTAAAGCTGTAAAAGGCTGTACGCTTAGGTCTACTGACGAATCAGACAAGCAGATCAGAGAAATAAAACTTTGTTGTTATTCACAGTGGTTACCTTCTGAAGCACACTTGTTTTGCTCTCACTGATGTCACTGTGCAGCTCACTAACTGTTCGGTTTATGTGACACAATGTGTGAATGGAACTGCAGCACTAATCTAAAAATGAGTTCCACTAACTAAAACACTAACTCAAATATTTAGGTCCCTTAAAACTAAAGCACTAATAACTCAGTCAACCCATGAACATTCTTCAACAGACAACATGAGTCACATGTTACCATGTTGCTCTATTAATACTTATCATTAATATTCTACAGCTGGATTTGAGTTCATATATTGTCACCTGGTGAATAAGTGACACATATGAACACAATTAGTGACAGTTTTCACCCTCAGCTGTTTACATTAATGTTGATCAATAACATTTATAGACCTCAGTTAGTGCTTCTAAATTTAGCCTATAAATCCAGCAAGAGCTAATCCACTAATTAAAATTTAAAATTAGCAAAACCCCTAAAGCACTAATCAAGAAATTAGTTCTCCTATTAGGGCTTTAGGGGAACTGTGCCCACCACTGGTTACAGGTCAGACTTCTCATCAGTGACCTGATGAGTCAACAGGTCTGACTGACATTGAATAAGAGTGTCTGTGAAACATCCATTCATACATTCATCAGATTAATAAGTAATTAGCTGTGATCTGCCTCAGTGATTATCTCCCTGATGCTTTTATTTCAGTGATCATGAAATTGTTTAAGAGGATTTTTCTGAAGCACACCAAAGAGGTCCTTCCTGTTGGTCTGGACAGTCTCCAGTCTGCACACAGGAGGAACCTTCAACAGAGCATGAAGTCTTAACAATGAAGTCTCCTAAAACTTTTTGTTGACTTCACTTCAAACTTCAGCTGCTACTGAAGCTCTGGGATGTAGGACTGTTTGTGTTTCTAGATTGGGAACTTTCTTACCAAAGGGCCTCAGGTGGGGAGAACTGGTCCTGACCACAGGTGCACCACAGGCAGGCTTTTAGCTAGGACTTTAGAAGAGGGTATCTACACCCCAAGACCAGGGGTCCAGGGACCATCTTTAATGAGTTAATGCTCCATGGGGGAGCTAGTTGTGTGCACGAGGTACAGACACAGCAGGACAGCACTGTCAGGTATTTGTGTTTCATTGTGTTCAGTGAGAGATGTGTCTGACAGCAGCTCATGTTCTGAGCTTCTTGTTGCTGTTGCACAATAAATGCAGTGAGTCCACTGGCTCACTTTCTGCAGACACCTTACAATCCATGAGATACTGCTTCAGGCACAATTTAGACATGTTATTCTTCTCTTTGATCTTACCATTGGGCTGTTTTTAACTCTCTCACTCAAACAAAGCAGAGAATTCCTCTTGTTCTTCACTGTGAACAACTCCAGCTCTGCAGCTTGGAAACAAACTTCCTGGTCTCAGAGCTGCAGAAGTCTGATCTGTGTGTCAGTTAGAGTCCAGCTAAAAGCCCGACCACAGGGCTGTGTGCTCGGCCCAGACTGTTCTGCCATCCACTCTACAAACAGCTGTGAAGTACACAGACAACACCACTGTTATGGGTCACATTCCTGACAGGGTTGAGCATTATTGACCAAAGTATTTATCACGATTAATCATGGTATTTAGCTGATGATCATTATGGTGAAGAATTGCTGATAACTGCACTCGCATGGTTTTGGCTTTAAATCAGTTACCCTGTGTTCTAAAATGATATTTTCAAATCCTCAAACTACCTCCATTTCGGCAGGTATAGCAGGTTCATGTTGGCATGTTTGTGTTGTTGGCAGAGGTTTATAGTAACTAAGTACATTTACTTCGTTACAGTATTTAAGTAATTTTGAGGATTTCTAATTTTACCAATTATTTTTTTAAACAGCTATTTTTACTTTTGTTTCGTTAAATTTTAAAGCTAAAAATTATACTTTTACTTCTTTATTTTAAAAAGTAACACCTAGTTACTTGTGACAAAATGAATGCTGCCATTCATTTTATTTGATTTGTATTGTTTTGTTGTATGTGATGTGTTTTGTTTTTTAAAATGAAATGAATACAATAATAATAATAATAACAATAATAATAATAATAATAATAATAATAATAATGTTTGAACTCATCATGAAAGAAGATGTTTCTGGACTCTAAAAAATGAAGTGTTGAATTTACTGAAAGTCATGTCAACTGGCTCCACTAAGCCTAGTTGAGTAAATAGAGCAAATATATACATATATTGTTCAATTTACTCAACCTGGTTTAGTGGAACCAGTTTGGTTCAGTAAATTCGACAGTTTATTTCTTAGAGTGTGTAAAAGTACTTTTACTTTTTCAATTTTTGTGAACAGTTTTATGACTTTTACTTGAGTAGATTTCTCATCAGTGAAATTTATTTTTACCAAAGTCATTTTCTGTTCATGTAATTTTACTTTTAGTTATTTTTTTCAAGTACTTTATAGATCTCTGCTTGAAAGTATGAGTGCATCGCACACAACAATCATCAGAAATGGCAAAGCGGCAAAAAATAATTGGTTTCCGATTTTGCCCAACAGACCTGCTCCAGGGAGGAGATCCATCACTTGACACAACACTGCTCAACCAACAATCTCCTCTTGAACTCCTGCAGGAGTAGGGGAGATCATTGTGGAAGGTTCAGGATGAAAACATACTCCTCTCCTGATACATGAGGAGGTGGCAGAGTGTGTGGACAGTGTTCTTGAGCCTAAAAAACATCACATCAGATCTGACTTGTTCTCTACATCCATCTGGTTCAGGAAGCCCGTTAAAGCCTCCTCTTCCTCCAGAGAGGACCAGAGCATCCTGTATCTGAGAGCCAGAGTGAGGTATGGTAGCTGCACAGCACAGCCCTCAGAGGTGGTGGTGAGAACAGCACGAGGGATTGAGGGAGGTCTTCTCTCAGTACATGTTGGCAGGGTCCGGATGAGGACCAGAGGTATCGCTGCTGATCCCACTCACCAGGCTAAAAGGCTGATTGTACCACTTCTTTCTGGAACACGGTGCAGACACATGAAACACACACCACCAGTGCAGACACATGAAACACACACCACCAGGGCAGACACCAGCACACACACACACACACACACAACAACACCCTCTATGCAAACACACACACTGTACTGCTCTTCATTCTGCTACTGTCCCTGCCTGATCTGCACACTTCAAGTGTGTTTCTAACAGGTCAGCACTTTGTGCATTTATTTACAGTTAGTTGTGCATTTTTAAAATGTCTGATGTGCATTTTTTACTTTTGTATTGTAATGTGTGGCTCGGGTGTATATTTTAAAGTTGACTGTGTTTTAAATTTATTGTGTGTTTTGGCTGAGAGCCAAACACATTTTTGTTGTATGAATTCATAATGACAATGACTAATCCTTCATTCCTTCCTGACGTGATCAACATACTATTGAGGTTTTATCAGATTATTAGGCTTTTCTGAACAGTAAGAAAGTGCTGAGTAAAAAGTAAAAGCTTTCGTCTCAGTGTAGCAGTTTTGGGCCAACTTTGAAAATATGCAATATTGCCAGATGTGTTAATGTTTTATATGTGCAGTGAATAACTCTCAGCTGCTGTTACATCAGATTTTAGCTTTAAATGAATTTCAGGGGTTGATGTTTCATTAGCTGTGGCAGCCATTTTAAAACAGGCTGATTAAAGTTAATTAATGGTAGCTAAAACTTATATTCAGGAAAGTTTCATTCAAATTAGAGATACTTGGTATTTGATATGCCGATTTCACTGAAGTTATGGAAAAAGACTTCCATTCATGTTTTTTAGCCTTTATCCTAACCCTGACCATATACTCTAAAATTAACCTCACAGGTACTTACCTGACCCTAAAACTAAGCTAAACATTGGTCCTAAACCTAACCCCACATCCTTAATTTGCATTTGGACAAGTGGGGACCTGGCAGTGGTCCCCAAAAGGCTGCTTATTTTGGGGAAATTGTCCCCACCTTGTAGGAAAAACCCATCCACACACCCCCTTGTATTTGCATCAAACTGAGGACTTTGTATTGACTTCCATTCATTTCTGTAATATATTTAGGTCTAACCTAGACATTTTTTTCTACAACTAACCATTACTGGTCTATAGTTAACCCTAACCTGAACCAAAACTTAATTCACACCATTCCTCTAAACCTAACTAGTAAAGCACAGTAGATATAAAGTGAGGACAGTGAAAAAGTCCTCATTTTATATAAAATACCTCACTTTAATAGTAACTATTTTGCAAGTGGTCCTCACTCTGTAGCAGAAACAAGTACACACACGCACACACACACTATTTAGTATCAGGTGATAAAGCTGGATATTTTATATATATTAATAAAAATCTTAAATCTTATGGAGGTCAGAACAGGAACTGGGCCCCCAAGGAAAGGTCTGCTGAGGACCTGATCCAGATCCAACCTGGGGCCAGCCCTGGAAACACACAACCTTTCAGCGCACCTTCAGGTGACGTCACAGAATATTCCGACTGTCAAACTATCAGAACACGTCCGGTCCGGTCCGGTCCGAAAGACTCACTTGTGTTTGGCGAACTCGTCCTGCAGCAGAGCCACGTAGTTGGCCGGGATGAGTCCGGACTGCCGGGAGCCGGTGAGCTTGGTGGCCAGCACGTACTCCCCCCTCTTCTCGATCACGGACAGCTTGTCTCCCTCCCGCACCGACAGCTCCTCGTCGCTCCGGGCCTCGAAGTCAAAAAGCGCCGCGTACAGCTGGACCGGACGCTTCTGGGGCGACGGCACGCGGACGTCGCCCGACACGGTTCGGATCTCGGACGCATGGGCCGGGTTAGCGATGACCAGGTGGTTGTTGTTCGGGACGCTCGGGTAGCGAACGTCGGGCCAGATCCAGTTCCAGAAGCGTTTCAGACAGGGACAGCAGGACCGACAGCAGTTCTCCATCCCGGAACGAGAAGGGGCATCCAACCGAACCGAACCGAACCCGAGCAGTCCTAAGTCCCCATCAGCCTGTCGCTGCTGCGGTCTGTCCTCCTGCCGGTGCCGGGGACCGGTCCGGGTAGCTGAGCCGGACGGACCGGTTTTTCTGTTGTGATCATGGATCTTGGTCCCGCACCTGCAGTGCGCGCGGCGGCTGCGGGAATGCGGAAACGGGAATCGAACCCGGATCGGTGCCCTGCCAGGACCGGGTCCTGTGATCCAGAAACCGTGTGAATTAAAGCCTGGTACCTGAGAACATCTTAATCCTTTATTGTCTCAAACACCTGCAGCTGATTCACAGCCAGTGTGTGTGCGCGCGCGATGGAGGGCATGTGTGTGCGCGCGCGCAGTGCGTAAAGTTTGGGTTTGGCGCGCCAAACATCATCCGGGCACTCACACACCTTGGGAGGACAGAAACTGTGCTCTATGACGTCACATTACAGCTGCAGCCAGATCACTAAAGGGCTATTCCAACTATTTAACTGTGCGCTCCATCCTTCATTTGTAGCCAGAGGTGTCAAAAGTATTCACATTCAGTACTTAAGTAGAAGTATAGATACTAGGGTTTAAAAATACTTTTTTAAAAGTAGAGGTATCAACCCAAGCTTTTTACTCAAAAATATAAAAGTTTAAGTACAAAAGTATAAGTAATGAACACTTAAAAAAGCCATTAAGGCTGTGCCACAGGGTTAGTGTACCCCCCCCCCCCCCACACACACACACACATACACACCCTCATTTTCTTCTAAAGTCAATAATGATATAAGGTTAAATTAAAATGTTAATGTTGATAAACTAGGAATTAACTGACTAGACTACTTGTTTCAGCCACGATCATCTTCAGTCATTCATTCATTCATTCATCTGCTACAGTCTGTCCTGCTGAAATGTGATGTGATTTGTGTCATACAGGTGTGATGGAGTGTGTTCAATAGGATGTCAGAATAGTTTATATTTACTTCTCATCCAACCACAATCAGATTCACTCTATCCAAAGCTCCATGTATCTGGATAGATTTCTATTTATGTATTTTTTTCAAAACAATGAAAAGATGGAATAAAAACAAGTCAAAGTTAAATAGAAATGAAATAATTTTTGCATTTTTAAAATGTAAGGAGTAGAAGTAAAAAGTAGATTAATTATAATTACTCCACTAAAGTATAAAGAACCAAAATTTCTACTTAAGTAAAGTAACAAAGTATTTGTACTTAGTTATTTGACACCTCTGGTCGTAGCAGTTTCAACCTGGCAGAGTCAATCAAACACAATGTAGGATTAGTGAAAGAGCAAAATCCACATATTTTGGCATGGACAACTAATACTCAGTAACCCCGGACTAAACTTCCAGCTTTAAAAAGCCTCACAGTGGCACGTCAACATTCCAGTGAGCATGAAGATTGGCAGAGGTGAAGCTAGAGGTTTTGTAAGAGGAGGCCAAGGTGGTTTTTAGGGGGGCACATACAAATCAATAAAATTACTCTTGATTTGAAAATTCAAGATGGCCAGCACAACTAAGTTCAAATGGTTCTAAATAAACCAATATCTCATGGTCCTTAGCTTAGTTTGAGGCAGATGGAGAACATAATGTTCTGTGATCGGAGAGAACGAGTAGATTAGGGGGTCAGAAAAGTCTTCGTTATTCAGGTGACTTTAATGAGAGAAATCTTGTAATGAACTCTGAAGGTAATGTGAAGAAGCCAATGAAGGTTTTGTAATATACTCTAATTTACCAGCTCTTAATAAAATCCTGACTGCACTGTTTTGAATAAATTAAAGTTTCTGAAGGTTTTTACCAGAAATCCCAATTACAGGGAGTTACAGTAAAGCCTGGAGGAGACAAAGACACAAACAAGTTCCTCTTCATCATCACAAGAGGGAGAGAAGTACTGGTGCAATTCAAAATCTAATTAGGATGTTTACTATTCTGTCATGCTATAACAGCAAAAAAGTAAATGAAAGTTTTGCATCACCTCCGCAGGTTTGGAATTAATAAAATATATTTCATCTTTAAACCTGAAAAGCCCATTTGTATTTTTAAAAACTGTTTATGTAAACTGCAAAGTTCTGTGGAAACACTATTTGTGTTTGATTATTGTAGTGCACCTTCCCATTTATCACGGGCAGGTTCAACTCAATTCAGTTTATTTCTGTGTGTGCCAGTTCACAACAAGAGCAATCAATGTACACAGAGGCTGAGAGAGAAGAGTTTTTCAATCTGACCAGCAGATGGAGCAGCTTTGCTCTGTTCCTGCTAAAAACTGTTGTGGTCACACACACACACACACACACACACATATATATATATATATATATATATATATATATATATATATATATATATCTTGGTTGTGTTGAGGCCAAGCTGAGGCTTTACTCCTCATTGTGCTATCACTAATGCTACTATTCCATATGCAGGACCAAGACTGACATAATTAGAAATATAAGCAGAAATATATATGAATAGATAAACAAATAAACAAAATAAATACACTTAAAACGCACCAATTAAATTAAAAAAGGATAACATTACCTTTTGTTTTATAATTTAACTGACCTTCATATTTATTTTTCCAGCTTAGTTAAATGATATATTTTAGCACATAATTTAAATTTTACTATCTTTTAATATATATATTTTTAGTTTATCCTTTCATTATATGTATATGCATTTGAGTCTTTTAAATTATATACATTTTTTTTACTCAAGTCTTTTTTTTCCATGCGTTGTTTTTACATTTCTCTGTCTCCTGTTTTTACTTTATGCATTTCTGCCTCCTTGTATAAATAAGGTGGGCGGAGCTTCTTGTGTCAGCTTCTCGCCTATTGGTCAGCAGACAGGAAGGAGCAGGGTCCATGTGCAGATTTACAGCTTGTGCTGCCTCAGTTTAGATTAAAGTTTAAAAGTCTACGTTCCTATCCTGATCCATGACTACAAACTTTGGAGCTCTCAAATACAAGCAGCTGAAATGAGTTTTCTCTACAGAGTAGCTGGACTCTCCCTTTAGAGCCAGGGTGAACTTCAGTTCTCCAGGACAGATTCAAAGCTGGTACCCTTTACACTGAGAGGGGCCAGTTGAGGTGGTTCATCTGGTAAGGATGCCCCTGGACGCTTCCCAGACATGTCCAACCACAAGGAGAAGACCCCGGGGGAGACCCAGAACACAATGGAGAGATATGTCTCTCAGCTGGCCTGGGAACACTGTGGAATTCTCCCAGAAGAGCTGAAAGAGGTGGCTGTGGAAAGAGAGGTGGGACTCTGAAACAAGTGGAAGATAAAGGATAAGTGGTGAAGAAACTCAGTCATCACAAACCTGAAGTAGACAGGTGTATTTGATAGATAGCACACTGTTTTATTAGTATATTTAGCTTTGTGACGTACAGCTCAGGAGGAAACTAAACAAAACATGACAAACTTAAAAAATCTGAGACTTTTCAGCCTTAACAGTGACATCACACTAAAGAAAGCACATCTTTTTCCATTAATTTTCTCAAAATCATGGACCAAAGTGGTAAGTTCTCACTACTGAGAGAGGTACAGTGTCGCTCTCAGGGAGAAAACAGAAAAATAACCCTGAATCTGTTTGTTTCCCCCTTTAGTTTTAATGTTGCTTCACAAATATTATCAACACTTGCCTAAAGAATCATAAGATTATAGCACAGGTACTGGAAAAAGTTTTCCACTGGTACATATAATAAAAAAACACAACAAATATAAAAAAGAACTCTTGATATCATTCATATGGTATCAAAGGGAAATGGGCTTTCTTTTTTTTTTTGCAAAAGTTGTGTTTTTTAATTTTTTCCTGAGGTTTAGTTTTGTTGTCTGCGGTTTCAGTTCCACTAAATATACTAATAGTCTAAATGACCCACCACATGGGGTCTGTCATGGCTTATCATTCACTGAGGGGTCCACTCCACCAGCAGCACTCTGATTCTGTGAGCTGAGGAGGGAACCCAGAGGTCAAGGACCAGGTTCCCCAAACTGATCCTTAATCTCCCCTTAATCAGTTTCAAACAGGGACAGCAACTGAGACGCTTCACTGACCTTCCAAATGAAACTGTTAGCATTCCACAGAGACATGTGGCTTCATGTGAGCCTTTCAAAAACAAACAACAACAAGATGCTGACAGTGGCCCTCCTTCAAACAAACAAACAAATAAACAAACAAATAAACAAAAAAAAAAACATAAAACTGAGCAGCAGCTGAATTAAGAACAGTAACTAACAGAAAGTGTCTTTCTGAGGACAGACAAAAGATGTCCCTCTGGTGATGAGCTAAAGATGTCCCTCTGGTGATGAGCTAAAGATGTCCCTCTGGTGATGAGCTAAAGATGTCCCTCT
>JARVGW010000018.1:0-10186 GCA_031762495.1 Anablepsoides rubrolineatus | reverse complement strand
CACACACACACACACACACACACACACACACACACACACACACACACACACACACACACACACACACACAGGTTTGCTGGATGCAGATTGTTTGACCTCAGCCTCAGTTTGATGTGAAACCTTTTATGGAATTAGACCAAGCAGGAAATTATTAAGCCGTCACTCTCAGGTGTCAGAGCCTGGCTTTGTTCAGGGAGGCAGGCGTTAAGATTTATGGCTTTGCACTGTGCCCCCCCCTCCTCCGGGCCCACCCACCCACAGATCCAGTTTAGCAGTTGTAGGATAACCTTTTACCAGCCAGGAGTGTGTGAAGCTCAGGTTAATGTGTGGATTTGTCTTTGTTGTGCTGCAGCACGGTGGGCTTTGTTTTGGCAGCTCTTCCCTCTGCAGTGGAACACAACAGATCCCACAGGAGGCTTCAGCACCAAACAAAACGATTGTGTCTGGTGGGTTTCCCCCTCTGCTTTGTGCCAGCCGGGTCGTTACACAGTGGCAGCTAACGGCCCTCAGTTACTCTCCTTGTTACAACTGGAATGGAGATTTTATTGCTGCACCTGAAGGATGAACTGACTGCAGGAGGAGGAGAGTTTCAATCAACAGGAGACGTCTGATGGCCCACTTCAAGTGTTTTAAAGGACACATATCAGAAAAATCTACTTTTTTAACCATTAAATAGATTTTGTTGTGTATGCAGAGTCTCTAGGAGGCAGAAAAGTTGAATATAGTGGTGCTGTGTAGATAGCTTTATATTCTGTTTGGGTCAGATTTTTAACTTTGATCAGTTTTCTCTTTTCCCTCTTCTGTGTTTTGAACAATTACATCATCGTATTTGCTAAACTAAATTGTGTAGTCTAAGTTCAAGTTTGCTGAAGCTACAAGTGGAGTCACAATGTTTGGTTGTTGGGTGAATTTACCCACAGTATAGTTGTTTTAAATGCATTATAGTAAAACTTTGCTCCATATTGTACTTGTTTGTTTTCACTCTCCTCTGGTTCTGGGTCAGACTCTGGCTCCAACATGGAGAAGTTTTCCCTTGTTGACATTTTTAAATTAAGTTATAAATAAAAAGTTGTTTGGGTTCTATAGCTATTTCTCCTATCAAACTACAAAAATAGCCAAATGGAGTCGAGGGTGTGTGTGAAGTGCATTTAAAGAGACAGCACCAAAACGAGTTGATCTGAGACACACCTCAGAAGAGAATAAACAGATTTAAAATAAAACAAAGTAGATTAAATGTTGAGTTTTACACAAAGACATCATTTTCTTGCACTCAGAATCCGTTTGGTGGGTGTGGAGAGAAATAAATCTCACACACAACAAAATTCGAGCGAGCAACAAGATTTGCACAAGAGCACCTATCTGTATGCTGTGTTCAAGGCTAGTGAGAAGCTGGGACGTTTGAGCTTTACCACATTTATTGGGTTAATGGGAAACACACAAGTCTGATATCACTGGTCCCAGAAATGTTCCACTTTGTGAACTGTACAGCTGAAATATTATTGTAAAAATACATTGAGCTTCACCACATTTACTAATGGGAAGTAGTAGTAATTGGGAAATAACCAAGGGTTCACAACATAAGGAAAACAATAACAGTGCTTAATATTGCCATGACAATATGACTTACCATAAATGAACAAATACATAAATATATAGTGTTGATGTCTTTCTGCTCTGGGTTCAGAGCAAAAAAAAAAGAAAAAAAAAAGAATTTCCATTCCAGGATGATTTTTTTTAAATATGAAGAGGTCCATCCAATTGGCCACAAACATGAAGGTCTCTATTTGAATGATGAAATACTTTAAGCTTCAAGAATGACAAAACTCATAACTGCAAACCATTTATTGCAGTTTAAGCAGTTTATTGTGATGCAAATATCACAGGCTGTTTTCACAATAACAATAATTCTTCATTATATTTAGCAGCCCTAGAAAATAACCCAGTAATTGTGGTGAAGCTCAGTTTTACCAGCTTTTCGTCAGCCTTGAACGCAACATTGCAAAATCTTGTTTTGCATGCAAAATATAGGTGGATAATATAATAGGTTTCTCTAAAATATTTTACTCTAGATTCCACCTGAAACTATAAATACATGAAGAAAATGTGTCCTGATTTTGCTACTCATCTATAGTTTTTATAAAGCACTGGTTTAATATTAACTTTGATAATGTTTGGATTTCAGAATCAGGCAGGTACTGTTAGATGTAAAAACCTCCACGTCTCTGGATTTTAGTTGCACGCTCAGTTTTAATGACAGAGTTTAGATGCAGGTCACATCTGTCGGCTCTGCTCCTAAAGAAAGTTTGAAATAAACACTTGGTTACGTTTCTGCAGAATTTGGGTGATTTTGTTTCCTGCTTTGAAGCTGACAGCATTTTTTTTACAGCAGTCTGATTTCTTTCACATCATTAAAATAAACATTTTGAATCTTTCCTAACAGCCAGATTACATTCAGAGCATTTTTTACCTTTTTATTATTTTTGCTAAAACCTTTTGAAGGTTTGAACAGAACAGGAGGCACTAAATTAAAACAGGGATTGGATTTTAGAGACAAAACCTTTAATCAAAGTAAAGTTTTCCAAACGGTAGTGAATAAAGACCTTGTGCTGCAGTTTGAAGGAGACTCGGATGTTTGCATGTTTCAATGATTTTCAGAGAAACTAACATGTTGCTGAGACCCTGTGGGCAGCAGTTTGTGTGGAGGCACTTCAGCCTCTGTGCTGGTGATTGTAGGTAGGTGGCAGAGGAGAAACACACACCGTCACCCCGTGAACTCACACTCAAAACACAAAAGCTGATTTGTGAAAGCGGGAGCAGGTTAGCCACTTTCCAGAGGTAAAGTGCTGAGTCTCAGCTCTGATCCGAAGGGTTTTGGTCACGTAATCAGATGTTAGACACTGGATGTGAAATGAAGTATAATCAGAGCTGCAGGAGGACTCCACAAAGAAACAGGGATTCAAAAAAAACACAAGCTTTAGTTTTCTGAAGGAGTGACCTGACTTGTCTCAGATTTTGTTCATAATTTTTCTGGACAGAATTTTTCGGTGCAGCCAGAGGAAGGAGAGCTCCAGTTTGTCTATTTGCAGATGATGTGAATCTGTTGACGTCATTGTGTCGTTCACAGCTATTAGCTGTAATTACAGCGTCTGGTTGGTGGTTGGTTGGTTGGTTGGTTAGGTTATATGGATGGATGGATTGATAGATGGATGGATGGATGGATGTTAGGTTGGATGGATGGATGTTTGGTTGGATGGATGAATGGATGGTTGGATGGATGAATGGATGGATGGATTGATGGGCTGAGGGCTGGTTGGTAAGGTTAGGTCATATGGATGGATGGATGGAGGAATGGATGGATGGATGGGTAGATGGATGGATGGATGGATGGATGAATGGATGGACGGATGATGGATGGTTGGTTAGGTTAGGTCATATGGATGGATGGATGGATGGATGGATGGACGGACAGATGAATGGATGGATGGATGCATTTACCTGCAGATTCTGGCTTCAGGTGGTTTTTCACATGGCTGCAGATAGTTGGTGAATTTATTTTGTGTTATTTAATCAGGAAGTCCTTTAAGAGTGATGTGTATTTCTTGATGAAGAATAGTCTTCTGGGTCGTCAAAATCTCAGCAGTGATAGAATGATTAAAAGAAAGGACTCTGCAGACATCCGTTGAGCTTGAACAATGATGTTTATTCAGATAACAGAGTCTGGATCAAATCGGGAGACAGGCCAGATCAATGAAAAATCTCTCCCCCAAACTTCTGCACCCACAGACTATTTATACCTTTAAGCACAACCAGAGGTCAATGGATGCACAGAGTTCGGGCTGAAATCATGCACACACACACATGCTTCCAATTAAACTTGTTTTTTACCCCTCCTTCCCTGATTAGGAATAGCTGAGACGCTACATTCCTGACTCAAACCCTCTTCTGTCTCAAAACAATGACCCATTCAGGTTTCTGCAAGAGAGGCCCGACACCTCAAGAGAAACATGTTTTTCAAGAGAGACCTGAGGAAGATGGCCGACCATCACAAAGTTACAAACTAAAACTTCTGGTTTGGATAAAAACGTTGAGTTTTCCTCTCAAACCTTCTTAATTTCCCTCAGTCAGTTTGTTTATCACACTTCTACATGTTTGCAGATAAAGACAGACATTGTAATTAAAGATAATAACCTTGTTGCTTAAATAAATAACTGTAAATGCAAGAAAACTGAAAAATCTTTTTATTTATATTTTATGAACAATCCAGTTTCAAATAAAACTTCATAGGGTCCAGATCCAGACAAAATATAATATATTAACACCTAACTGTTTGATATAAATGAATTTATCATCTGACAATGATCTGTAATGAAATAGTGTCTTTCATATATGATTATTATTACACATTTTACTCCTTTCCAGTCCCCTGAGTAAATGCAGCTGAGTTAATAATAATGATAATTAGAAGAGTTGAGACGTGATGTTTAAAACTCCCAGGAGCTCAGATCCAGTTCTCTCCTTATGATGACTGTAATTACAGCCAAGAAGTCTCCGTTTCAGATACTTGATGAAAGCTAAAAGGCTAAACATGAGCGGAAGGTATTTCATAAATTTATAGAGTCCCCAGGCAAGCAGACATTTCAATTTGTTTCAGCCCAGGAGGAAACGTAAAATAACTGATTAAGTGGCTGCAAACACAGACACTGATTAATTCAGAGGCTGAAAAGAGATTAGGACTCGAGTTTCAGCTGCAGAAAACTTAAGGGTTCAAACACAGAAAGAACAAACTTTAGTTTGGATTTGATTGTTTCAGCTTCATTTTACTTGGGCTGTAAGTCCTCCTTAAATTCTGTAAGTGTTTAGAACATGCACGGTTTTCATTTAAATAACCAAAACATCCTAAAGTAAACTATTCAACTGGAACCTATGCAAAATAAAAACTTTAGATTTGTTCAGCTCAAATGACGACTCAGTTTCCCAACAAATTCTTTAAAGGGGCAATATTATGTGTTTCTCAGGCATATATTTAAATTCTATACTATAATAAAGTAACTATGTCACCTTTAGTTGTTATTAAAATGCTGTTTTTATGTTTAAATCAAAATAAACTTAACTTCTTATCATTTCCATTTCTAAACACCTTGAAGTTGGCCTCTGTCTCTTTAAGAACCTCCTTCTGATCCTGTCACGCCATTTCATCACATCATCATAGCTGCTTCTCTCTTGTTTACAACCTGGAGCGTTGTAGCACGCTTTGTTATAATGATCATTTAAAAAGCAACAACATTTATACAAGATCGGTTTTGGAAAATTGCATCTCTTGATACATACAAACCTTACTGTTGGACCGGAAAGAACTGGAGAGATTACAGCATCAGAAAAGTTGATTTGACATGATATTGCCCTTTTCCGACTCAACAAACAGTTATATAAACGTTAACTGTCCATCAGATGTACTGAATAAAGGGTGTCAATGCAAAAATATCACACACCCTCACCCAAAAAAATTAAAACAAATAAAAATTTAGGGATGCACGATATATCGGCTTTAAAATCTGTATCGACCGATGTTGGTCATTTTTTAGAATATCTGTATCAGTCGGTCCATGAGGTAAAACTGGGCCGATGTTAATGCCCGATCTTAATTTTCCCACTTTTAATCTTTATGTTTCTGGTTTTGGAGGGGAGATGGTTGGTGGAGTGGTATCTGTTTGATCATGATGCTGTGCAGCCAGGAATAACTGAAGCAGAGTCATGTCCTTTTTTACAGTATACTACTGTGTTTGTGCGTGTATGTACATAAATAATTTGGGTTTTTGTGTAATATCGTAAACATTGGTTATTGGCCATAACAACAATAATATTAATATTAAATATTGGATATCAGATACCGCCTGAAATTTTCATATCAGTACTTCCCTATAAAAAACATAAAATACACCACAGACAAAGTTTGCAGAGAAAAACAAAAAATGTCTCCAGAAACAGCCAGACTTTAGTTTGAAGCTCAGACAGACAGAAAGTTGGACTTTATGTGACGAAGCTTCTGTCTCCAGAGTTCACATGTCCAAACTCTCATAGACTTCCATTTTCTCTCTGCTCAGACTTTTCTCTTTGAGCCTCGTAGCGACGGGTCTTTTTAATTTGTCACATCTCCTGCATAAAACACTGCATCGTCTGCATCACAGGAAAAGATGGGAATCATCATGGCAACCATGTTTTACATCATTATTCCATCATGGCCACCCTTGTGAATCCTGGAGAGTTTGAGCAGTTTAGTCCAGATTAGAAGTCTTAAACTAGTTTTAAAGCCCCGGCAGATTTAGTGTTTAAAGTCTAAAGACACCTAAAGGGCAAACAGGAAGAGGTTTCACTCTGGAGTTTCAAATTAAACCTCATTAATAAAAGTTCAACTCTAAACCCTGGAACACACACAGATGTTTGTTATCCAGCAGTTCATAAGGTGTTTTTTAAAGTCTAACTGTAAACATGTTTTTGTGTTTATTTATTCACTTTGTTTCTCATCTCTGACTCCGACTCATTAAAGAGGAGATTTTTCCTCACTTGGCAGAACAGGACCTGCCTCAGATAATCCGACAAGATCCAGAGGCTAAGACGTGTCTTTACTCTGTTTACTTTTTCTTTCACTTTAAAGATTTTCTCCATTTCCAAAGAGGCAATTACTTCATTTAAAATGTCAGGAAAGAAAGAAGTGTTAAAGCAAATGGATTACTATAACTTTAAAAAGAACCTCCTGAAAAGCACTGATCATATTAATGTGATGTTTATTAGCTCAAAGTAGAGTTTAAGAAACACTTCCTGACTTCAGCTCAGACGGGGGGTGGTTTCTGAAATGTTTGGGTTCATGACTCCACTGCAGAACAAGATTAGAAAGAAGAACTTTTAAAGGGCAGTGAAGAGAGGGAAGTAATCAGGTGAACGACCTTCGCTGCAACATTTTGTGAAAGTGACCCTGCCTGAATCTGCAGATTTGATATTTCAGAAGCATGGTTTTTCTGCAGTACTAATGTGACACGTAGAAGTTACTGGGACATACTGTGCATGATACGTGCACAGATTAGTCAGGTTTTGCAGACCTAGACCACGGCCCATCTAGGCCACAGCGTATGCAGTCTGTGTGGACTTCATTAAACAGCTGTGACATGAGACAGTCTAGCCGTCAAATGACATACAATATGTGTGCTTAACCACGCGTTGCCCTGTTACCAGAGCGATACATTTATATCACGTGCCGTCAGACTTAAAAACCACTTCCCACAAAGACTCACTGGAGCACTGGAGCACTGGACCTATATGATGCTGTGTCCAAATTCAGAGGCTGCATCCTTCAAAGGACCTGGCCCACGTAGGCCCGGTCTACGTGGGCCAGGTCCTTTATCAACCGCAAAGACCAGAAGACAGTAGCTGTGAATTTCAATGGTCTAACCAGCTTTATTACTACCCTTATCCTGGCATACTGTATGTCCTGTCACCTAGCAACCATGATGATGCTAAACAGAAGCAATGAAGATTGAAATTAGCAAGTTAATAATATATTAATATTAATAAATATCAATAAAAATCATACAAGCTGTTTACAATGATTTAAAAACATGTGTAGCTCTAAACAATACAACCACTTTAAACTTTCTATGTCTGTGCCATCAGTTCCAGCCTGAAGTGCATCTTGGAAAATGGTGAGTTAATAACGATCCGTAGTACCCATTCCTCAAATCGGGGTAAAAGAAGCCTTCGAATTTGGACAATCTTTGGCACATCGCTGTGACGTAATCAGCCTTCGAAGGATACACCCCCTGAATTTAGATACAGCCTTTGATCTTTCATTTATCATTGAGCATTTAGCTCCACGTGTGCCCACCACTACCAGGGTTAAACCAAATACCATACTTGTATTTAACCCAATTTTTGTTTTCTGGCTCAGGTGGACGAAATGCATTTTCTTGGTCAATGAAGGACGTTAAACTTGGTGTGTTGTGATTGGAGAACACGAGTGGAGGTGATGGGGGGATGAGGTGGATTGTTGGTTCAGACTTTTTGATGATATGTGGGTGATGAACATGTGACCTGTCCAGGGTGTACCCCGACCATTGCACTGTGACTGCTGGATATGGGCACCGGTGACCCCTGAAAGGAAGAAGCGGGTACAGATAATAGATGGATGTAATAGATGGAGTGTAAAAACTTGTATATTTTACAGACCCTAAAGCTCTTCTGTAAACATGATAAATATCAAATATCTGTCAATGGTTACAACTAAAGGGGCAGGGGCTAAAACTAAGCCACTAATGAGATGTTTGTCTTCTTGTGACTTCATCTTCTACCATCCTGTCTGTAGTTTTAGTTTGTCTCAGTTCCACAGGTTCCTGCATCATAAACCAGCTCTAGCTGTGTGGAACATTTGGTTACCTCTAAGTCAGATTTTGGTCTTAAAAAGGGTTCATATTCAATGTAACCGTTTTTGACTGCAGGGCATCTTTAGTTAAGAGAAGTGTCCAAAATAAAACATGTGTTTCGTTAGTTTGGCTTTTTTGTTTCACGCAAATTTATTCAACTGGACATTTGATTGTGGAAGACCATCATTTTATCTTAACGTATTGTTCTGAGTGTGTGTGTGGGAGAACCGTCACGGCTGCTTAGTATTCCTCCTCCTGCTCGTGCCGCTCTGCGTGGCCCCGGAGCCGTCCACTGAATTCACTTCGCCGATGTTTGATGACTCTTTCATTATCGTCCTGCGTGGTGCTCATGACTGACACGCCGCCTTGTTCAGAACCCAGAGCTCATTGAAACACACCCCGGAGAAGAGGCGCGAGGGTGTGAACAAGATAATACCGCAGCTCATTCGGAGCCTGTCTGGGGCGAAATGTGCCGAGCTCCTGCAGAATTATCTATTCAATCTTCTCTTTGCCGAGGTCAGGAAAGGCAAGAAGGTGGCACGCCTCTAGGAAATTAATCTCCCTGCATGCCTTTCACCAGAGCTCGGTCTGACAGAGAAGATGGCTGTACTTTTTTTTTTCCTGTGTCAGTCTCTTTCTCGAACTTTCCCAGCCTGCAGATTACTGCTGCTGTTGCTCCGGTGCTTTTCTGGGCGTTACCATTTATCACGCCGTCTCAGACGTCTGCACCACTTTGGTTACAGAGCTGGCTGCTCATGCAAGTTCACCCCCCCCCTCCTCCCATTAGAGATAAAATGTTAACTTGTTTAAGCGGTATGATCATCAGTTACAGTGCTGGCATACGTATTCCACTTCACTTGCTTTTAATACCCCGGTGACTTTTTGTTTGGACAGCTTGATAGATGACTGGAGCGATAGCATCTGTTTAGGTCTCTGTCTCTCTCAGCAGACAGGACCAAGGTTTTTACTCTTGTTGTTGGTACCTCTGCCACACAGATTTGTCTCTAAACGCAGGAGCTACAGAACACCTTAATTAGTACATTTTGCTTTTAATGTGCTACTGTAGGTGCAGGGCAATTAAATAAAGACAATAACACATTTGTCGAGCATGGCAGAGCATTGCTTCAGATTGCAGAGAGAAGAGAGGAGGTTTTAATGAAACATTTGAAGGAAGTGTTGTGATAAATGGTACAGAACTCAAGTCTGGCCTTTGGGTTCAATGTGAGTTTGATGTTCTTTTGTTTTTCTTTCTGCTGCTCCCCTCAGCTATGAGGGGCCAAGTTTAAAATAAAGTGTTAAAAACGGTCTTAATAACATATTTTCATTATTTAACTCACTTTCTGAGAGTAAAAAAATAAATGATTTCCACATTTATATTTTTACTAAATGTTTAATTTAAATGTTAAGTGTTACGTCTAAATGTTTAATCCTTAATCTAAAAGTAGAAGTAAAATTTGCAATGTTGTAGCTAAATGTTGAAGTTTACATTTAAAATTTCCAAGTAGGATGCAGCCTTTGGTATTGGTGCTCAGCTCTTATTATGACATCATCCTGAGACAATAGTCACTTTTAAAGTTGCCAATGCTGCTAACTTTTCCTTACAAGACATCAAACTTGCAGCTGCAACTGGTGTCTTCAAACTGCCGGATAACACAAATAGGGGTCTCTGTGGAACATGTTGTCCTGTGGGCGGAGACAGCCCAATTGTGATTGGCGGAGGTCTTAATGTGGGCGGAGACGTCCCAAGAACGTGATTGGTCGGATTGACGGTGGAG
>JARVGW010000002.1:24607911-24623195 GCA_031762495.1 Anablepsoides rubrolineatus | reverse complement strand
GTCACTGTTTTATTTTTCAATGACAATGTTTTATTTTTTAATGTTTTATTTTCAATGTTTGAATTTTCAATGCCAAACCTTTTTTTTCAATGTCAATGTAAGCTGTTATTGATTTAGCTCCATACAAACACAGTGTAACTTTCTGTTTGGACGTGGTGTACTTTACTGATGTGTTTTGATAGATTCCTCATGTTGCCATTGCAAGCAATGTAATGGTTTGTTACTCTTTAGACAGTAGGCACTTTCTGCGTTTATTTTTGAAAAATAGAGCCACACTTTGAAGCTTTAGTTACTTGCTGCTCTGCCATCGTCTGAATCATATGTTATTATCAGCCCCTCCCCTTCTTGCTGAGTCTGACAGTTTGGGAGAAGCAGACTGCAAGAGGCGAGAGAGCAAAAGAGAGCTTGTCTTTTTGAACCAAATCTAAACAACGCAGTATGTGCAGTGCCCATGCTTCTCATGCCAATACTCTGTTACTTTTAACGATACCATTCAGGCTGGAGCTTATTGATCGGGTCAAAATTAATCATGTAGCACTGGGGCTTAAAAATTACCAGGTACCAAACACTGGTTCCACAGCTAATCAATGTTAGCCAACACAAACATGGCTATATTTTACAAATATTATTGGTGGTAGCTGTTGGGAGTTGACCATAAAAACAAAATATTGTCTGAGCACTAATAAATGAGAATACATGAGATCATCTGACTCCACCATTTGATCATGGTTTCAACCTCTGGCTTTAAAAGCTGGCAACAAGGATTTAATTTCTCCATGTTTTTGCTACAGTCTCATCTTTCAGCTGGGGAAAATTCGCCTTCTGGATGTGGGAAGCTGCTTCAATCCTTTCCTGAAATTTGATGAATTCCTCACGGTTGGGATCGACATCGTGCCTGCAGTAGAGGTATGAGCGTCTCTAAAGCGGCTCTGTTCACTTTTGTTTTTGTTCAAATCATGGCTCATGTGAATGAGGTTTCCTTGTCAGGGTGCTTGCATTACAAAGCAAAAACAGCAGAAATGACTCATGCATGATGAGGGCGGGGATAATGGTGCTGTGGTTACAAAGTATAAAGCAGTTTAGCAGAAAGTGGAACAACACGAGTTTGTGTTTTGCAGCTGCAAATCACGAAACCATTTGTAATAACAGTCATTAGCATATATCTAAATCATGTTTTGTGCTGCTTTCCTTATGTTTTCAGAGTGTGTACAAGTGTGACTTCCTCAACCTGCAGCTCCAGCAGCCTCTCCAGCTGGCAGGTGATGCAGTCGAGGCTTTCCTCCATCACCTCCACAACCCAATCGACGCCCTGCCAGCCCAGCTGTTTCACGTGGTGGTCTTCTCCCTGCTTCTCTCCTATTTCCCCTCACCATACCAGCGCTGGATCTGCTGCAAGAAGGCCCACGAGCTGCTGGAGCTGCACGGCCTGCTGCTCATTATCACACCCGACTCGTCTCACCAGAACCGCCACGCCCTCATGATGCGCAGCTGGCGGGTGGCGGTGGAGTCGTTGGGCTTCAAGCGCTACAAATACGTCAAATATTCCCACATGCACCTCATCGCCTTCCGTAAGGTGTGTCTGACCACCACCAGCGACCTGGTGTCGCGCAACTACCCCGAGATGCTCTACATCCCTCAGGACTTCAGCTCCAACGAGGAGGATGATTGTTCCGACGTGTCGGCACAGGTGCGCTCTGAGTTTGAGGATGACCAGCTGGCTTGGGGTTTCACGGAGCTACCGGACACGCCCTATGATTCGGATTCAGGGGAGAGTCAGGGCAGCTCTGTCCCAGGCTTTCACGAGCTTGAGGATCCCATTCTGCTTCACAGCTAGACTAAACCAGCACCCATTCCCGGCCTTTCCTCCACCTGACTGTCTCCTTCCCTTCTGCTGCTGCGCTGCCAAATTCAAACCTGCTGCATTCCTCTCCCACTCCCTTTTGTTAAAGTAAAAAAATGCAGTTTGCACAGTGTGAAAGAGAGTTTACAGATTATTTTCTCATATCCACACTCCTTTGAGAGTACACACACACACACACACACATACACACACACTGACACTAAGATAGATATATTTTGATTAAAAAAAAGTCCAAGTTGGAAATTGATTGCTCTTAAGTTATCTTATCTCCCCGGTCCTTCATTTAGAAAAAATAAAGAAATCACCATCTCCAAGTCAGCTGTTAGCTAATACAAGTTAGCTTGTTTCCATTCTGTGCTCAGTCTCTGTTAGAATAAGCTACATGTCACAGACTGCTCGGTACAGAAGCCAAAGACAGCACCTCCCAGCAGTGTGACTGAAGTTTGATTGCACTGGAGAGACTGAAGAGGAATGTGTGAACCGGTACGCTTGCTTCTTTCAGACATGCAGCTCTGAGAACTTTTCATGCGCATTTAGTTTTCCAAAGCAAACAACAAAAGAGAAAAGTTATAGTTTTCAAATATATATTCTTAGTCAAACATTGGTGTTCTGTAATATAATCTGTGTCAATGTCATTTTTAACTGTTCTGAGTAATTTGTGCGTCTTTTATGAGAAAGTAGTATTTGTAGCATTTTAGAGATTTTCTGAATCAAACAATAGAAGTGTTACTAGGTTTACTGGTGTGAAAATGTAACTGTTTACTTGTTGTTTAGCAAGGTACGAGTGCAAAATAAGTATTATACTTTAGGGTTGGGCGATTGGATGAATATATGGATAATCAGCGAAGAGAGTTCATCAGATTTTTTTATGGACAAATTAAGGCAGGAAGCCTTTTTTAAGTAATTTCCATCATACAACATCTCTAACACCTGACAGCTGCTTTCACTGTAATGCTCAGCAAAGATTGGGCTCATTAATTTATTCAGTTCAGCAACAATGAATGTGAAAGTTTTATCTTGTAACAAAAAAGATGAAGATACAGTTCAATTTTTTTCTAAAACAAATGGATTTAGGAGCTAAGTTAGCAGCAGCTGCATAAAGAATAAAAAAAAACAATCCTGTATTGCATAAATCAACTTCCTAATCTATGTTTAAAATATAAAACAAACTTTAGGCAACAAAGAAGAAAAAAACAGGATTAAGATGTACTCATTTATAAAACATTTGCCAAAAGCCAAATAGAATAAAACAGATACCAGGTTTTATAAGAAGCAGACTAAGTGTAGTGGAGAGTTTTTCTCATCGATCAGGTGTGGGGGTAATTCTCTCTCGTTTGCGCTCTTTTGTGTCGCGGCGACTGTTTCACAATCATCTATCAGTTAAATCTGATGAATTAAAGACATTTTCTTAAGTTCTGAGTGAAAGCTGCCTGTGCCCACGTGACGCACACATGTAATGTCTGACTGCTCGTTATGAGGCACAGAGAAGAGGGCATATTTAAACCTTTGTTTCGTCAGCTGTGACACCTTTCCTCATCCTTTATGCACTCATGGTCTGAAGCACACCACATCCTAACAGAAAGCTGTTTAAAGACATTTTTCCTGCAGATTCTAGCTTTCAAAAACACATTATTTGCTGACAGTGTTAGAGGTGTATCACATCATAAATCTATCAGCCTGGGGCTTTTTGCAAACATCGAGTCTTGTTCAATGCTTTGAGTCATTCCTTTGTTTCAAACCAAAGTAATCTTAATTTAGTGACTTGGTATTATTTTTGACCACAGATAGACTACTTCTGAGATTGTGCAAGGAGAATTTATTTTTTGCTTCAAAAAAACAAAAAGCACCTTAAAACCTTAAAGCCAGTTGTGTGAATAAATCACCAATAATCCGTTGTCGGATCAATGTTGCCCGATGGAAAATATAGTTTATCTTGTCACCCAACCCTGTTACACTTATCCCCTCATGTTGTTTTACCATGATGTTAATTCAGTTTTTTTAATTTTCTCTCCTTTTATTGTTTTTGAGCAGAAAAGTAATACATGTTGCAAGTCAATGATGTGAATTTTACTTAACTGCACCTGTATCAACACAGCTTTGTTTTGATTGATCTGCTTTAATGTGAATACAAACCGTCTCAAAAATGATCCAAATCTGAGCCCCTTGCTGTCAGATGATTCACCTGAAGAGATTTGCACTAATTTGCAGGTTTGACCTGGTGACTTTCAAAAACAGGGGAAATGATGCAGATTTCAGGAACATTCGTTGAAACAAAAAAAGTGTGATACAGAATTTTACGAGGAGAGGTTTTCACTAAAGACACTACCAGGTGAAATGTTTGTGTGTTCCTGCTGGTTCCTGAAAGGGCCAGTGTTGTGGATTGTGTTGGGTTTGTGAGGATGAATGTTGATTTTTAAAAGATTTTTGTCAGTGGCACTTTATAATTGATCTCATTGGGTGTCACAAAATGTGTGAAAATTATTTCCCATAAAAAACTGTTTACAAGTACAAGGTGCCTTGTGTGCTCTTGGTTATTTGGCCTCTGGAGAAATTTAGGATTACACAATTTTATTAACCAGGCGTGAAGCTTGTTTGGCCAAATTGCACACAAATATTTTCAGTTTGCCTTTATCATATTAAGGAAACAGGAAATATTTCTGTATTTGTGTGTTGGATTTTGTTCCCATTTTCACATCATTATCAGGGTAAACAGAAAACAATCGTCATACCACACAGTCAGACTTTAACAGGCATGTTTTGTGACGTCTTCCAGTATTTCTGTCTGTGCCCATTTACAAAGTTTATTTTCATTATCAACACTGATGAAGAACAATGAGTGCTTACAAAGGGGTTGTATTTCTCTTTTATAAATGAATGTACCGGTAAATGAAATATATTTGTGTTTGTGTGTTTATTTAAAAAATACTCCAAAATTTATTCTGTGTGTACTTGTTATGAACTGATCATGAGTGTCAGCATGGGAAAAGAGTCCAGGGTATTTTAACAGGCATTTAATAGGTTAATTCTAATAGAATTCCATTGAAGGTTAAAAAGTTTAAGTGCAAACCTAAAAATGTAACTGGACCCATAGCCTCAGCATTTTGTAAATTATCACAGAAAAGCTATTCTTACATATTTAAGATGCTGCTGAGTAAAGTATTGCAACAAAATGTAAAACACTTTGATGTCAGATTTCCAGAGCCCATCACAATGTAGAAAAATTGTGGAATCAAGCATAATGTGTGCGGCCAACTCTCCCTAATTTAAAACACAATGTATGAGAAGTTAACTGGACTTAGCAAAATCCAACTAATAAAAATAAATTGTACTAATAGTTTAATTGTGGAATGAAAGTTCAGGTTTTTCCTTTCTTTTTTTTATTGACTCAGCCATTTTTCTGTTAAATATTTAGTTGAAATTATTACTGAACTTGAGTAAAACTTGAAAAATAATTCGTTACTGACTGCTAAAATATGTTCTACATAAATGATATATTAAAAAATCAACTTTATACACACATAGTTTACACCCATTTTATTTCTAAACAATACATACCCACAAGCAATAAAAGAGCTCTTTTAGAAATTGTACTTAAAGCATTCATAAAATTTGTTTGGGGGACAGATTTTTTAGCAGCTTTTGCAGGAGCCAGCCTTTAATGACAAATAGGCTAATAAAATAATGAAACATCTAGGGCTAATTAGCCTGGTTAGTACAGTATGTTGTATTCAGTAGATAAATTTTATTTGTATAGCACTTTTCACATAGGCATCAGAAAGTGCTTAACAAGGAACAAAACTAAACCATACAATAATAGCATATAATAAAACAAGTTAGTATGACTAATAAAACATTAAGTAATGTATTTTAATAAAAGTTTGTCTGGGTGGATGTGGCTGAGTGGTTAAGGGAGTTGTCCTCTAACCAGAGAGTTGAAGACACTGAACCACCACTGTCTCTGGTGTGTGTCCCACTAGAGGCATGAATGTGCTTTGAAGCAGTGATTATTCCCTATATAGATTGATTCACTTGTGTTAGCTTTGTAGAGAGATCTAGTAGCTGAATGAGTGTGTGTTACTGGGTAAATGAGGGCACAGATTGTAATGTGAAGCACTTTGAGTATACTCAAAGTGCTTCACACTTTGAGTATAAAAAGACTAAGTACAGTCCTTTTAGTTCATTTAGAAGTCAACAGAGTCAGCCTCATGGAGACACAGGGACAGAGTGGTCTACAATCTTGGGGCTCTAGCTTGAAAGGACAGGTCCTCTTGAGTTTTAAACCTGGTTTGAGGAACCTTCAAGAGATTTTGGCTGAAAAACCGAAGATTGTGGTCAAAAGAATAAGAGTCAGCATTTCTGCAATATATTGAGGGCCTGTCCATTAAGAGCTTTAAAAGTCAAGACTAAAATTTTAAAATCAATTTGGACTTTGACATGTAGCTAATGTAAAGAGGATGAAACTGGTATGATGTGTGCTTTTCTGTTGTTAAAAGCCTTCATGCAGTATTTGTAAACAAGTGAGTGGAGGTTTGGTAAAACAAACAAAAGAGAGTACAGAAGTCTGAACAAGAAGAGATCAGGAATTCATAAATGATCATATCCAAGTCAGTTTTAGTTAACATTGCCCTCAATTTAGAGATATTTCTCAGATGATAAAAACAAAAAGTGAGACAAGTGAAACATAATTTTTGCAAGAAAAGGCAATTAGTTATTGGCCTATAATCGCTTAGTTAAGATTTGGCTTTTTCTAAATAGGACTTAAAACTGCTTGTTTGAGAAATGTTTGGGACTGATCCCGTTAAAAGAGAAATATTTATCAGTTTAACAGCATGCGGAATACATAAAAAACTTTTTAAAATAGTGATGTGTGGACAAAATCAAGTGTGCATGAGGAGGGTTTAAAGTGACAGGAAAAAGATGAGCAGGAGCACACCATGGAGCCAACACAAGGTAAATTAGAGGTGGTTCTACACTTTTCCTGATGCCTTCAACCTTTTTCACAAAGAAAGTCTGTTACAGTCGTCTACTGAGAATACTGGCACCAGTGGAGCTGAGGGTGACAGAATGTTATAAATGGTATCAAACAAGACTTTTGGACTTCTCTTGTTCATAATCACAAAGTTAGAAAAATAAACAGATTGAGTCTGTTGGATCCTAACATTAAGCAAAAAACTCACTTATTTTAAATGCAGTCTGTGGATGCTCCACCTTACAAAATAATCTCCTAAATAACATATCTTTATTCATCCAAGGAGAACTAGTTTTTAGAATATATTTCGTGGAGCAGCTTAATTTAAGATCAACAAGAATTACCTCATCTATAAACAAAATTGGGTTCAAATATTTCTGAGAAAGTTCAACAGCAATTTGACTGATGATATGCCTTTGAGAAATCACCTTATAAGGGTGACTATAAGTGGTAGTAAAAAACCAATTCAAATTTAACAACTCTGTTCTTTCCCCCTCGCCTCAGGTCAAAAACCTAGGTGTCATCCTTGACACCACACTCTCTTTCACATCCCACATTAACAATGTAACTCGATCTGCATACTTCCATTTTCGCAACATTAACCGTCTCCGTCCTTCACTCACTCCCTGCTCTGCTGCCATCCTTGTACACAGCTTAGTAACATCCAGGATCGACTACTGCAACTCCCTACTGTTTGGCCTCCCCAATAAATCCCTTTACAAACTACAGATGCTTTAAAACTCAGCTGCCCGTGTAATCACCCAAACCTTGAGGTGGAAGAGTGGTTAGTGGAGTTGTCCTGGAACCGGAAGGTCGCCGGTTCGATCCCCCGCCCAGCTGTCTCAGTTGTTGTGTCTTTGGGCAAGACACTTCACCCCTAATGCCTCTGATGTGTGTCCCATCAGTGTATGAATGAGATTGGCACTGATTAGTCGCCATAGATTGATTGTACATGTTAGCTTCGTAGAGACCTAATAGAGTGCTGTGTGAATGGGTAAATGAGGACACAGATTGTAGTGTAAAGTGTTTTGAGTATCCTGGTTGGACAGAAAGGCGATAAGTACATTTACCTCATCCTCTGCCCACATCACTCCAGTCCTACAACAACTCCACTGGCTCCCAATTAAATCCCACATCATCTTCAAAATACTACTACACACCTTCAAAGCTATCAACAATCTTTCCCCTCCTTACCTATCTGACTTCATAAACATCTCCATACCCTCCCGTTCTCTTAGATCTGGCTCCTCCCTGCAACTCCCAATACACCTTGCCTGTCTCAGCACCATGGGGAGCAGAGCCTTCAGCTGCTCTGCTCCGCAGCTCTGGAACTCACTACCCCATGAATTACGTAACACCACCTCTGTTTAAGACTGGCCTGAAGACACATCTTTTCAAACTAGCTTACCACTGTTAATTCTGATTGACTCTTTATTGAACTTCAATATATAACTTTGTGTACTCCTCCTTTCTATGTTTCTCCCGCACAACCGTATTACTCATGTGTGTCCCATCAGTGTATGAATGTGATTGGCACTGATTAGTCTCCATAGTCTCCATATCAATGGTCTCCATATCGTTCAATGTATCTACATTTGTTTGTTTTTATTGTACGGTGTCCTGAAAGGCGCTTTATAAATAAAATGTATTATTATTATTATTATAAAATACACACAGCAGTGGTCAGAAACATGGACATGGACTCAGTTGTGTTAAGACCAAAAGAGAAAACAAGTTCCAGTGAATGGCCCTTCTTATGTGTAGGACCAGAAACATGCTGTTAAATTGAAATTGCTCTGTGGGTGACATGAACTGTGATGCTATATTGCATGACACATCATCAATGTGAATGTTAAAGTCTTAGAGAAATAAAACTTTAATAACGGAAGATAAAAAAAATCTCTAGTAACACATGAGCAGGACCAGGAGATCAGTAAAATATAACATAATAAAATGACTCGGTGATCCCAACTTAAGTCATATGCATTTCAAAAGATTTGAAAGTGTCCAGCTTTACATGTCTGTAGGAAAAAAGTATTCCTAACATGGAACATGGAACAATCCGAGAAACACATCTTGCCCGAATGTGTGCATCCTGTTCCCGCAGCCACGTATCCATCAGAAACATCAAGTCCAAGCAATGGGCCTCATGCAAGAACCGTTCGTACGTGCTTAAGTTGTGCGTACTATACGAGTAGGAGAATTTGTGGCATTCACCAATTTTTTCGTATTCTAAGATTTTCTTCAGATACGAACAAAATTCATGTGTGGTCCAGACCTGTCGTATATTTTGCAGTCTGTCTGCTGTTCTCCAGACAGGATTTTCTTCACTAATAACTTTATTTTTCAATAGTTTGTAGATATTTCGAGTTAAAAATAAATCACACTCCATAATAATGTTGACAATAGGCTATTCTGTTTAAATTAGAATTAGATTTTAAATGTAACTAACTAACAACATAAATTTTTTAGATTAAAATAAATTAAATTGGCTGTTAATGCTGACACCAGCATTAACAGCCAATTTAATTTACATTACAATATTAATATGAAGATCTTATACTACAAACTAACTTATATTATGCATAACTGAAGTTTGGAGATATTTTAAAATGCTTTTTTTTCAGAACCGCATCTGACGAGAAGGGGGTCTCTGCGAAACATGGTTATCCAGTGGGCGGAGACGTCCCTACTTGTGAGTGGCGGAGGTCTTGATGTGGGCGGAGACGGCCCAAGACACATGATTGGTCCTGTAAAAAGATCGCTAAAAATCAATATTTTTTTACAGGCTGGTTAGGGATGTTTTAGCCAAGCTATATTGTTACACATCCCTTCACGTTTACGACGTTCAAATTTCGTGCAGCTAGCACTTTCCTTTCTTAAGTTATGACTAAAATAATCTTAAAAAAATCTACATGCTGCATCCAGCTTCTTCAAACCCCACCATCAATCCAACCAATCACGTCTCTTGGGCCGTCTCCGCCCACATCCAGACCTCCGCCAATCACTAGTAGGGACGTCTCTGCCCACATCCAGACCTCTGCCAATCACGATTTGGGCCGTCTCTGCCCACAGGACAACATGTTCCGCAGAGACCCCTACTTGGCTTTAAAGCAGATTCTTTAATTCCAGCTGAGCTAAAAGTTACTTTTTTTCTGGATATCTGAGAGCAGAACATCAATCTCCGAACTCGTAGCTAAAGTTCTTTTTTACTTTGTAATGTCATTTATGAATGAACACTTCCTGGTATATGGGGCAGGAACGTATATCCTTATATGGCGTCTTTCGGGGTGGAAATTATGTAAATCTGCTCTCCCCGTGCACGAGCACCTGATACGCATTAATCAGTTTACGCATCACATTTACACACTTTTCCTGAAGATAGAAGAGTTTGTTGAATCTGACGTGACGTGTTCGTACGAACCCTTTATACGGACAAAAGTAAGAGAAATTTAGGATAAGAATACGAACATGTTCTTGCATGAGGCCCATTCTTCTTAAACCATTCACCACAGATAAAAGATTTGTTTGTTATTCAGCAGGGCAAATGTTGTTTTTGCCCGCTTGGCTGCAAGATGCTTGCTGACCAGGTACATATTTATATTCATTTTATTTAGAATTAATATTTTTCTTTGCAAAATATTTGGCCTATTTTAAATAATTCTATTTTGTAATTTGGAAGACAGAGATGCATAATATTTTGGTGAGTCTATTCATTCATTCACTTATGTATATCCAGTCTTGATATTGGTGGAAAACGTTGTAAGAAACAAAAAATAAAAAATATGCCTTTTGTTTATGGTAAATGAAGAAATAAATGTGAACCCCCAAGATCTAGAAAATAGAGCAGCTTTATTAAATCTTACAGTGACTCTGAACAGGCCCGTGGGCCACAAGTTGATTATCATCGCTTTAATTTCAGCTGATGTTTACATAATACATACTTTTTTCCCCACAAATTTTGACTTTTTTCTCTGAACTTTGACTTTTGTCTTAGAATTCTTTTTTTTTTTTTTTTTTTACCGTGGCCCTAGTCCTCTTTCGTAGATCTAGGCCAGCCAGCGGAGCCTTTTTGACCCTGAGAGGCTGCCGTACTGAAAGCCCAGTATGGAGAGATCGTCATTTGCTATAAGTTTTGACAAGACGAACTTTTAGAAAGAATATGTTTCTGATACTTCTGACAGCCGACGTCACTCCGTCTGCAACTTTTTCCTACCTTTAATGGACACCAGATGAAATGGAAAAAGTGACATTAAAATGTAAATAGTTGTGACAGACAGACCGCTTGCGTTAGCCGGGCTAGCACCTCTCATTGAATCGTTCAGCAGTTGAAGTGAAGTTTACGTGTCGTGGGATTTTGAAGTGTCGTCACAGAAAATAGCTCACCAAAGTGACCGTGTTTGGGCTTTAAATAAGTTTGTCGCTCACATGAACAACATGTTGCGTTTTCTGCGGTACTGTTTCAGCCACTGCCTCCACGCAGCAATGACCCGTCTGGAGGAGGTCAACGGGGAGGTGGGCATGTGGTCGTCGGTCCGATGGCTCGGCTATCTGTCCGGTCTGAGCCTGCTCGTATCCATCTGTTTGGGTCTTTATGTGCGCTGGGAGCACACCGAGGAGTCTGTGCTGCTAGTTGTTTGTGTTTTGGCTCTGCTTGTTCTAGCTGTGGCGTGTGTGCTGTACTATTACTACAGCATGGAGAGGGTCAGTTTCTTCCTGCTCCACCTGTGCTACGGCTTCCTGCTCGGGCTGCTCTGCTTCCTCAACTCGCCCGCCCTGGAGAGAAACGTCAAGGAGCAAGGGGCCAACTACCTGTTACTGGTCAGCGTCGGCCTCCGGACGCTGTGGGCGCTGCTGGAGAGGCTGCTCGGGCGTACCAGGTACCGTCCCGCCTTCCTCACCTTGGCGGAGCGCTCGGAGCTGGTGGGCTTCGCCGTGGCCAGCACAGCGCTGCGGATCCAGCAGACTTTCAGCGTCGCGGTGCTGCTGGTGGCGCTGGCCACGGTCATGATCGTCCTCCGGGTGAAGGTTTTCCTGGCTCTTCTGAACCTCGTCTGCTTCGCGTCTATCACCGGCGCCCTGTTTGTCAAGTCTTTGAACGTCACCACCAACCCGTTCGCCCTCTCCTGCTTCTTCAGCCAGCTGATTTGCGACCCACTGCTGGATTTCTACTTCAGTGGACTGACTTTGACCGAGCGCTGGCAGTCCCTACTGAGGTCCAGGGCTCTGTGGCGCCGCCTGTCCCTCCTGCCCCTACTGCTGGTGGAGGTGGCCTTCACCATTCTGGCTACTCAGAAACTCTCAGAGTCGGATTCGGGGTACCTGGTGATCCTGGGCTTTGTGGTGTTTGTGCTCTTCTGGGTGGTCTTCCACATGGTTTTTTTACTCACTCTGTGGGGCTTCCATACCAAGCTCAGTGACTGTCAGAGACTGTATCCGTCCCATGGATTGGAGGACACCAGCATGGACAAGGTCATGGCCTCTAAGGGCATGAGACACTTCTGTCTTATCTCTGAGCGCCTGGTGTCTCTTGCTCTGGTGTCAACTGTTGCTGTTGCTGCTCTGTGCTGGCAGGTAAGCTCAACAAGAAGGTGATCTGAAGCTGTCAAAACACTGCAGGGTTCCCACGGGTCCTTGAAATCCTTGAAAGTTTGTGAGTTTGAAAAAATGATTTCAAAGCCCTGGAAAGTTTGTGAAAACAGCCAAAAATTACACTTGTCCTTGAAAGTCCTGGAATGTTTTTTGGTGATTGAAGTTCTCTATTCACACAACTGATTTTCATCATCTGTTAAAAAAACAATAATTAAAAAAATACATTTGTTACGATGGATAACTCAGGATTATGGTAAACTGAGCCATAGTCATAACCCAATCAGAGCAGAGTAGGACAGGTATTTCTTTCTGAGCCCAGGTGAGAGCACCACAGCTTCTCCTGTCCTAAAAATTGCTTTAGAAAACAACAAATATTCCTCAACTTTGTTTACCAATAAATTAGGCGTTCAGTGCTTGAGAATATCTGATGATGTGCTAAATTACTTAAAGACTGATGCTGCCTATGTTACCTTGTTTTACACCAGTTTCTTTGTGTCTCACTAACTGAATTTACTCGGCAGGCCTCCAGCTGCATCTTTATGAGTACCTTTCTGCTCATTCTGCCCCTGGAGTCTCTCTTTCATGGACTCTTCTATGAACTGGGGAACAACTTGGGGGGAACCTGTGTGGGCTATGCCGTGGTCATCCCTACTAACTTCTGCAGGTGCTGCAAAAGTCAAATCACTTTATCCTAAATGGTTCACAAAGACCTGACATAGTTGTAACTTTTATCTCCTCTTTCTGTTCAGTCCTGATGGTCAGCCCATACTGCTGCCTCCAGGTCAGGTGGATCAGCTGAACAGGCGCACCACAGGCATGTTGAGCAACATTCAGCGTTTCTTCGCCTGCCACCTGATCGAAAACTTTGGCTGCGATTATTCTACAAGCGGGTTGACCCTGGACACGCTGCAGGCCAAAATCAAATCCTTCCTGGAGCTCCGCACAGCTGACGGGCCTCGCCTTGATACATACGTTATCTTCTACAGTGGTCACACACACCGCTCTGGAGAGTGGGCGCTGGCAGGTAAAACTCATGTTCTTTACTCAGTGAATGCATTTCTGTTTTGTTGCTGTTTAGAGGTGGTAAAAATATTGGTTCATCAATCCATTGAAAATAATTTTTTTTCCCCAAATCAAAATGGTTTCAGAAAACCCTCTGAATTGATTATATCCCCAGGCCAATTTGCAGGGCTTAAAGTGCTCTGGTCAGGAACGATCTGGAACCATTTTATTATTTTCTGGACGGTTGATGATGATGGCAGGACGTGCGTTGGTCAAGACAAACTTCATTAGCAGAGACAAAACGGATAAATGTAAACTCCAGCTAAAATGGCTGGAAAAGGAGGAAACTGTGGCCTGGCTGAAGCCTGATGTCATCAGGGAGGTGGAGGATTTTGTGATGTTCAGGGGCATAATAAAAGCCGGTTTATATTAAAAGGTTAGCCACTGCAGGAGCGTGCACTGCCTGTTTAAGTTTGTCTTGGTTGCTTCAGTCCTTGAATAATAATATCACATAAAGGTTAAATTTGTATGACCAAGACGAAAACCAAGGTGTGACTATATTTACCTAATTTCCCTCTGGGATAAATAAAGTATTTTTGAATTGAATTGAATTGAATTTACGTTTTACACACACACCCTGCCTGGTGCAGGATAACAGTATAATTACAGAGAATGTTGATGACACAGCTACTTTGTATAGAGTTTTTAGAAAAATGGTTAATTACTAAATAAACACACTATGGAGCTCTGAAAGGACTCTGTTAGAATACATATATATTATTACCTGCACTTGCGATCTAATTGATTTGCCTCTGATGTAGGAAAACAAATACCCCACTGCGCCATTCAGTCTGTCTTTTAAAGGGTGGAATTTTGCACAGATTCTCACAGATTGGCAAGAGTGTGTTATGATTTCATTCTTATCACCGCCACAGAGAAGTTTCAGGCTCAGGATTTTTCTTTTAATTTTTTTTTCTTGAGTTTCAGGATTTATATTTTCACTCCAGTTTTAGAACAAGTATTTACATTTTACTGCTATATTTGCAAATATGTTATTTCTCTAAAATGTTAATGCGGGGTAGGGCTGGGCGATTTGGCCCAAAAAAGAAATCTCCGATTTTTTTCATTCCAAATTCGATTTTCGATTTTAATCGATTTTGCTTCCCACTTAACAGAGTGCCTCTGTTTCAGGTGTCGAAACAAATTTGTTGTTCTCCTGCTTTTTGTAGCAAGAGCCTCAAACAGATTTTGCAGTGAGGTGTTTGTTGCTCCAAGTCTGAGGTTGCAAAACCTAACCAGTTCTAGATAACTGAAGACACAGAGCCTTTTTTGAGAAGTAGATCCTCTTTGCTAGCTGCCATATTGTCATGTCAGGTACCAAGTGTCTTGAGGGACAGGTGGGGTGACCTCTGAAATACAGAGGCCCCAAAAAGTGCAATGGTGGAAAAAAAATCTCGATTTTCCCAAAATTAAATCTTTATAAATGGAAAATTCGAATTAATCGATTAAATCGATTTATCGCCCAGCCCTAATGCGGGGGCAGACATAAGGATTTTTTTCAGGTTGTCTGCCAAAATATTTGGTTGTCCTTTCGAAAAATTGCAAAATTCTCAAGAAAATTGTAATTTAATAAGTATATTTTTCTGTAGACAAAGTTTACCATGTACAAACATTCTCAGCCAGCCAGGTTGACAGTTTCAGGAGCTGCTTGAGTAGAGCTGCCTCGTTCCTCTTCTCATTCTCCTCTTTGTCATCAGACAAAGAGAGGCACGCACAAAGTTTCAAAGGGGCTATATCATGTAAAATCAACTTTTTGGAGCTTTATACCATGTTATAATGTTATCCTCTCATCAAAAACAT
>JARVGW010000002.1:24583542-24601486 GCA_031762495.1 Anablepsoides rubrolineatus | reverse complement strand
CGTAAGTTTTTTCGAAATTGACATGTTTCCATTGAGCAACTTTATTTTCGAAATTCTAATTTGCGCATTTTCATGGTCAATGGAAACACACCTAGTGATGCACAGAATCACAGTGTGAACAGTGTCACAGAGACTAAACACAAAAACATGCATTATCTGCACCAGTGTTCACTAAAATGGCACCATTATTGTAGTAAAATATACATACAGTAGGCACACTTCATGATTTGGTAAACAATTAGGGAATACATTAAGCAAGTATTTTTACTTTTAATACTTTAAGTATTTTGAAAAGCAAGTACTTACTTACTTTTACTAGAGAACATTTTTGTCTGCTTATCTGTACTTTTACTTGGTTCTAGGACAATAACCCCCCGGACACTTACCCCAGAGGGTTATTGTCCTGATACCCTTTTACTTAAGTACAGAGTTTGAGTACTGTCTCCACCACTTTGTCTGACCTGAATTAATTTCTCTAGAAAAATAATATTTCTGTTTTAGTTTATCACATTTAGTCAATCGTACATGTAGTCCTTTTCACTGTTAATAAGAGTTAAGTGTTTAAACACTGTTTCTATGTAGAAAATACCACATAGAGCTCATTTATTGTTTGTTAGTGGGGCTCAGGAACGTGGTGATTTGTGTTTAGTTAAATTTAGACACAAACATCGAAGGGAATTACAACTGCCCCTTTGAAAACCACCATAATGCTCAGATGGCCCTCAGTTAAAATGAGTTTGACCTCCGTCTAACAGGTCTGACTGATGAATGGTTAGATGGACAGATGGATGATTGAGCTGCTGACTGGTGAAGGCAGTTTGATGCAGGATTTAGTTGGAGGTATCAGAAGTAAGGGGGTGAATATTAATCCACAACAAACATGAAAAACCATCTATTATTTTATGCTCTACTTTGTGATGGTCTGACACTGTTACAGGTTTGTGGTTTGTAACAAACTGTTCTGTGATTTCATCAGGATCAAATCTGCAAAGTAAAAGTGACAGAATGTCCCTTTAATCTAATTGTAAAGTCAGATGTGTTGAGTCAGAAACATCAGAAACATGTTGAAGTTTAAAACAGCTGATTTTAATACTTCATTCTCACACATTTGAACCTTTTAAAAATCACTGCTAAAATATAATTTGAGCTCAAATGTGAGTTTAAATCATCAGAGTACAAATATACAAAAAACTCTCAACTCCAAAAAGTCATTTTAAAATATTCCCAAGCGTTCAGTTAGAATACAGAGGAAGTGAGAAATATTCCCAAAGAACCAGACCTGAAAAACCAGAGGGATGAAGACGGGAGATTCTGATTCAAGACCAGAATCCAGTCCTTTTCTTCTCATGACTCACACAGTCCCAGCTGCTGCATGATGACCCACAAAAACAAACAAGCACTGGAAAAAACCCAGAGTCTTCATCATCATCATCATCGCTGAAGATCCTCCATCAATCATCTGGTTCTGTAACACACTGCTCCACAATCTCTCTCAGGTTGGGGTTCTCCATGGCAGCTGCTACACGCTCCTTATCATTAATCTGTTTATTAACTGAAGACATAAACAACCTGTTTAATAACAGAAGTTATAAACAACTTGTTCATTACCAGGAGTACCAAACAACCAGTTAATTAACGGGAGTTATAAACAAATTATTTATTGACAGGAATTTTAAACAATCTAATAACAGGAGTTATAAACAATCATTTCAATAACCACGATTATAAACAACCTGTTAATTAACTGGAGTCAACGGTGAGCACAACTAACCAAATTTCACCAACATCTTCTAAGTAATGATAAAAAGCCAAATAATTATAAAATTGACAGAGGCTAAAGCTAAAATGCAAATATTTAGCATTAAAACATCCAGTACATTATGATAAATAAATAAATAAATATTATGATTTAATAAGAACAGTGTGTAACAGCACTCAGGTTTTGTCTTTAAAAACACCCTCTTTACCTCTCAGTAAGTAATGGGTTTAGTTTTACAGTCAATAACTAAACTATATATAAAGTTATACTTACTGTCCTCTTCAGTAGAGTGAGTTCCTTCAGAAATGTAGATCTCCAACTTTAGGGAAACAGCAAAAACAACTGGTTAATATTTGTTACTCTGTTGTTTCTCCAAGAAAAAAATCTAAAGACAAATTTAAATTTCAGCTTGTCACATGTTAGAAGGTGAAGGTTAAAGTAAAAAAAGAGCCCTCCTTCCCCTCATGGTGGAACTCAATTCTTCCACCCGAATGAGGGTCTCTACAGGTCAGGAGACAGCAGGGAGCCCACCAGCAGAAGGCTGTAGGTCCTTATGTTGTCCTGTCCTTCAGCCCCTCCACAACCTGGATCTGAGTCCCAATCATCTGGAAAACAACCTGTTTCCAAGAAGTCCACTCATTGTTCCGTAGTCCTCGATATGACCTTAAGTGACCCTGACATCACATGTGATGAAGGTCCTGGAGAGACTGGTCTTTGTCCACCTTAGGTCACATATGTTTGGTAGTCCAACTCGACCCTGGATGTAGGACCACCTGAGCTGCAGGGACTCCACACAGGCAGGCAGTGCAGAGATAAAACAGCTATGACTGATCAGTTCTGAACCCCTCAAGGTCACGGAAAAATAAAAAGTATTTCTGTGAGATCCTGAGTTTATTTTTCAAGACTCTATAAGAGTTCTTATCCTAAAAGTTTTTATTTGATTGAATTGTTTTTGGACAGTTAATGTTTTTTTTTGTACAACAATTCGGTTGTTTAAAGCATGCTTTAAAATAAAGTGGATTTAATTGGAAAGCTTGTGATGTGTTATTTTAATTACATCCTAAAGTGCAGTTAGTTAATAAAACCCAGAAAGACCAAAGCTCCAGAACTACTGACTGAACTGCATTTACTATTTTAAAGTTTAGTTTTTAATTTACCAAACTGTGAAAACATAAAATGAGTCTCACTGTGACCCCGTTTTAGAATAAAAATGTTAAATACCAGCTGAGTGTCAACATTCTCACCTTATGTTTAAAAGGCAAACATCGCTGCAGCTTCACCTGTAAGCACAGACCTGAAAAACACAAAACATGGCTGTCAGATCAGACAGAGCTGCTGCAGAAAGGACTTTATAAACACAGAGCAGATAATTCACAGTAATGTGACCCATTATAGTCACCTGGAACTGATCTGAAACCTCTTAACACAACTAACATAGTTAATACAGCTCATAGAGCTAACACAGCTAACACATACACATAGAGAATCAAAGGTGGGTCCAACATGGTTCAGAAGCTGGACCTGCTGCAGTGGGCTGAGTTGACTCACCAATCAGAGTAGCCAAAGAGCAGTGAGGGACGGTGGGAGAGAACTTGATTATAATCAGGTACTCGTCCTCTTTGAGCTCCTGGACCTCCACACATTTCTCCGTCACCACGTCCAGCTCCTCCAGAGTGTTGGGCTTCTCTGGGTCTCGGATGGTCCGAATGACATCTGTCAGAAGGGCAGAGGTCTGGGTTCAGATTCCACGTGTTAAAAGGTTTTGGGGCTGACTGAACAGAATAAAGATGTAAACAGAAGAAACTGGTTGTTAACAGAGCTTTACAAAAAACTATGATGAAGAAAAATAAGACATTCAGAATTATTTTAATAATGGCATCAGATTATTTATTATGATTTCTTATTAATTGTTGTTCAAGTGAGTTGCTTTATTTTTTTTGGTTCTCCCTGCTAAATGTTCCCTTTAAATCACTGACAAATTATTTATTCAAACAGTATAAAATAAATCCACTGTAGGACCAATGAAATCTGTTTTAGCTTCCAAAACGTATTTCTTACTTTCATGATTCCCCCTTTCACCTAAAAGACATCTTATGGAGGATTCATAATATTTAATTATTAAATGAAAAATATCCTAAATGTTTATGAATATTGACAAATTTCAACAAAAAATACAACAAAAAAATCTCTAATCAGATAGATAGCTGTCTAGCTCCTAAAGTATCTATCTATCTAGATCTAAATAATTTTAGGAACATAAAAACTTTGGTACGAACGGTTTTTGTCCTGTTTTTATTTAATTAAGTTAATTATAATAAATATTTTTAATGTGCAGAATATTTTATGTTTTTTCTGTTGTTTTTACTGACTTGAGTTGTTTGAAGTTTTATGTGGGATAAATAAATATCCATGTTTACTCAGTAAATAATAAACTTTTGATAAGTTGTAAAATGACTTTTGTCATATTTCATTAATTAAAGTCATTCAGCATCACTCGGTCGTCAGAATAAAAACGCTAAACTTTAATAAAGCTAATGTTAAAGGTTAAATGTATTTCGTCAGACTGAAGTGTTTTATTTGTCGGACATTAGATACAGATCATGTTGGGTGTCAGATTAGCTCACCATACACTTCTAACGCTTTCTCTTCCATCTTTTTGGTCCTCAGGACATTCCTGCTGTGGACAAACCCAGACAACTGTAAAACCTTGGTGACAGTTAAAGAAGCAAGGCTAAAAACGACCTCCATTCTTTAGAAAAACCCATGATCAACGAAAAACAACAGAGATAAGACCGCAGACTGAATGAACCCGGAAAACACGGGCTGGAAGTGACGAACTGCGCAGATCTATGGCAGGCCCTTTTAACATAAAATCGGCTTCACCACACTTTCAATTACGTCAGTCAGATTTATTATTAAGTTGTATAGAGGCTTCAATTGATCATCTCTTAAAAAGATTTACTATAAAAGACAGATATCTCTAAGATAGTTTTGACAAATCATTATTTGCCTTCAAGACATCATCTTTTAGTTCTGACAAAATACAGTATGAGGTGTTTCTTCTCCACACCACGTGGTGGCGGTAATGCACAGAAGAGGAAGTAGGCACAGCGCGTGACTCCAGCAGCTCAGCTGTTAAAAACAGGAAGTATTCACATTTTATAATGTTAAGCATGTAAACAGAGCTGAGATGTTTGAGGAGGCTGAGCCTCCCCGGGGTTGTCCCTCCATGGAGGTGGCGGTTGTCCCTGAGAACAACTGTGGACAAGTGGAGGACATCCTGAAGGCACAGCTGTGTCCTGCAGGCTGTCTTATCTGCTGCCTGTCTTCAGGGGGACAGCTGGAGCTGTGGGACCCGGCCAGCAGAGAGGCTCCACTGCTCCGAGCTGAAGGCTGCTTCACTGAGTGAGTAGGATCGAGCTTTATAATAATATCCTTCTTCATTAAAGATGGACACACTTTTATTCATCTCTGTACATGTGACACCAGCTCAGTGTTTGGATTGACAAAATTCAGTAAAAAAACAAAACAAGAAGAGGTCACGTGATTTACTCAAATACAGATCATAGCTGTGCAAAGTTATAGAACATGCCTGCTTGTTAATATTACCTGATTATTTTTATTAACTGATATTTTTTTACCTGATTGTTATTATTACCTGATTATTATTAATGGTTTATTATTGTTAACTGATTGTTTCTACCTATTTATATTTTCCTGTTTATTAACTAAATATTATTACTAATATTTTACTAATATTTAATAAACATTATGTGTTTGTTATATTACCTGTTTATTATCCTTTACCACACTAATGAGTTTTGTTTTCAGTAGTTTAATGTATTCATTTGTGCACAAGATTACTCTAAAAGTTCTAAACAGCTTGTCATGAAATGTTTAGGACATGATGTTTATTAGTATGTGATGGAGACATGTGGGTAAATAATATGTTACATTATGTTAAGTTATGTTATAATACAATATATTGGAGATGATTCTCGGTTGCTGCTGTCTGGAAGTTCTTGCTGCTTGTTTGCGACATCATGGCAGATCTTTATTCTCTTGTTATGTCTGACAACTATTGTGTGATTGGTCAGAGTTTTGAGTGGGTGTGGCTAATGCAAAAAATGAGAAATGTGGACTTCTCAGGAGTTTTTTGGTTGTTGGTTTTCTTTTCTTCTTCTTCTTCTTCTTCTTCTTCTTCTGTGAACTTTGAAATGTCCTAGTCAGAACACACAGCTTGACTGTGGCAGCCATCTTGAATCATCTAGAGATACAATCCTCCAAAGGTCTAAGACCAGTCTGGCAATGCCTTTTCTTTTGCTTCAAGATGAAATCATTTGGATTTTACACCCAAATATGAAAATGAGACAAGAGAGGAACATTTTAGCTTGGTTAGTAGAAGCTAAACTGTCTGCTAAGACTGGAGATACAAGCCCATTGTTCAGAATTATAGGAAAATCAACTTGTAAATATAATACTACTACTATCCCTAGCTGCCCCTCCACACAACCATCCCACTCAAATTTATGTAACTGTTGTGTTCTAGTACTCTTGTTTTAGTGCACTCTTGTGTTGTGCACTCTCTTTTTTAGTGCACACTTGTGTTGGTGCACTCTTTTTTTTAGTGCGCTCTTGTGTTGGTGTCACATTAATGGAAAGGTATAGGTAAAGAAACAGGTTTAGAGCTGAAGAGTAATAGCTGCCTTCATAGATGCATCAGACTGTATTCGGCTCTCAGTTCTGTTACAGAACATAGACACATCAGAAAACAAGTTTTCTCATATTCTCCATCACTGAATAAAAACACTTGTTTTTTTCTTTTTCTAGCTTCTCCTGGGAGGAGGTGTTGGCCCAGGGTCGGGGAGCCAGCAGCTTTCGTTTGTTAGCTGTTGGATCTCAGGGTGAGCTGAAGCTGCTGGAAGTGGAAGCAGAACGTTCTTCCAGTGTTTCTTTGCTCTGTGAGTGTGAGTATCCAGCAGTCTGTGTACTGAACACCATCCAGGAGCAGAACCAAAGTGAGTAGCTCTGAAACATCTGATGATCTACCTGTGGCACCGCAGTTTTACTGATGGGTTCTTTGTTACCAGATGTGGACGAGCTGCAGTCTGTGCAGGTTTTGTGTTTCGTGGTCGGTCAGTGCTGCATGCTGGTGAACAGTGAGTGGCTGCTGCGTCTGCAGTGGCTGCAGGCGGAGGAGGAACCCCACACCTTATTGTGCTGCAGAGTCCAGCTGACCAATGGAGATCCAACTGTTCACCACTGTGTCTGTGCAGAAACCCTCTTCATCCTCAGCTCCACGGGACTCATATGTATCCTGCTCTCAAAAACACGTAACTGGAAAATAGAAACTCTACAGATGTTACGGTTTATTGTTGTAGAAAATAAATGCAGCTGCTGCCTGAAGCTCTGTCTACAGTTTGATGCAAGAGCTGTAGAAGAAGTGTAGAGATCACCAAAGTACCCACACACCTCTGCCAGCACTTGTTATAAGACAGGCAGACAGAAGTGCAAATTAGAAAAAAAAGCCTCCAATAGTTACTGTGTGAAAACTTTAGGTTGTGTTGTAACTAAGTGCTGTTTTTGATGCAGCCATGCATCTAGAGCTAAAAGATCCTTTTCTTTAACCTGCACCCCCTCCTCCAGCTGTGTACAACATGACAGACGGCTTCCTGCTGGCCACCATCAACCTGCCGGCCTACCTGACCTCTGACCTCGCAGACGGGGAGGTGACCTCTTCTTCCTTCTGCAGAATCCAGGTGTCAGCTGATCTCAGTACAGCTGTAGCTGTGACACAGTCACATATGGCTGTTGCTGTAGACCTGAACCACTACTTCAGGTACAGAGTCCTGGTCCTGCTACCAGGTTTCTGTTTTTCTCTATTCTCTCCGCATGGACTCTGGTTTATTCTTTGCTCTTTACAGTATTTTACAGCTCCACCTCTGTAGGTGTGTGGTAGTAGCTGAGAGTTATTCCTACACATATAGTAATTTATGCTAACAGATGATGTGAAATCTGAGACTTGAAACTGTAGTGGGAGATATGCAGTCAGCTTCTTTGATTCCTGCTCTGTTGTGAGGTTCCTGCTCCTGACTGGACTTGAGGAACATGAACCAGATTAATAGAACTTCTCTCAGTTCTGCTTTTACACAAAGATATTTGTCTTACAGGACGTATCCGGACCACCTGCTCTGTACCGTCCCACAGTCCCGCCCCCCTCTGCAACCCAAGCATTCACAGGACCAAGACAGTGTGTCCAGCTCCAGCTGCTGTCTTGTTGCTCTTGGATCTCCCTTCAGTGATGACCGGTAAGCAGCTGAACACATTAATCTGATTTTCAACAGACTATCAGAGCAGGAAGTTACAGTGGAAGAGAATCCACCATGAAAGGGCTCAGACCAGGAGACAAACCGGCTGCGGTGCTGTTCACCTGCTAACTGATTCTGTCAGACTGTCTGATAGAATTGTTGAACAGACCTGAAAATTAAAAAAATAATTCCATGAAGCGTCAACACTGCTTCAGTCTTCCACAAAGACGTAAGATGTACATTTAGTGAAGCTATAGTACTGTACTGACCTAAAAACTCATTTAAAAATCTGGACTAATCTGAGCAGAAACCATAAAGCAGTTGGGATTCATCACAGTCTTTTACAAAGTTTAACTCTTTTCAACGATTTGGGTTTGAACCTCAATTGAAACACAAGAATACTTTTGAAAGTCTAGACTGTAGGACTCTTCCAGAGCGTCGATGTTTGCGTTAGTCAGCATTAAGCTGCAGATGTTAGAACTTATCTTCATGGTCGTGACTTTTAGACTTCAGAATTCTTTTATTTTACCAGTATTCATTTTTTCTTCAGCACTTGGGAAGCTCGTCTGGTTTCCATGTACAACAGGGCCCTACAGCCTGAAGCTTGCTCCTCCTCCCAACCTGCAGAGCTGTTCTGGTCCTCCACATTGCTCCACCTTCAGTCTCAGCTGGTTCCATCCCTGGTCCCCAGCAGAGCGCCTCCTGGAGGGGCAGTCGTCATCCTCTCCGTCCCCGAACCATCCGCCCCATTACTGCTCAGCGTCTCAGAGTTCTCGGTCCTTCTGACCTTTGTCACACCTGGAAACAGACAGACCACAGTGGCCTTGTGGGATTTGGAGTCTAGGAGCGTGAGCTATCACCGGGCTGAGGGCGAGGCAGCTCCGGTCCAGTTCTGTGGGGAGAGACAGCACCGACTGCTGCTGAAGAGTAAGTTCAGCACGAAACCGCCACAGAGCTAGAAGCTGCAGGTTTCTATTAAGCCATTGATATATATTACTGGATTGGGCGTGGTTAGCGTGTTGCTAGCTACGTCGACGTGCACGCACTGGAGCTCTGTTATGCATTGAGGAGCCTCAACAGAATGAATGGATGTCAATGGACTGTGAGGCATCATCCTGATGAAAAACTCTTATAACTTTCTTATTTCTTGCTCGATTTTTACAAACTATGGTTCAAAAGAAAGCTGAGGAAATTGTGAATTTTATAGTTACGCCCAATCCAGTAATATATATCAATGGTTTTAGTTTAAAACACCGTGATGACAAAGTGTTAAAGACATATTTTATTTGATGAGTCAGTGCTTGGATTATGTGCTGGGTGTGACTCTCAAATACTACCACAACAAATTTAAACCCATAAATCTGTTTAAGGTTGATTAGCTGTGGTGGCCATCTTCAAATGGCCTGTCTCTAAATGTTAATGAGTTCTAAATGTGCAGCCCATGTTTTTTTTTCAGAGTTCCATTAAAATGTAATCACTCCAGTTGTTTATGGGATATTGTGCTAACAGGAAGGAACAGGAAATACCAAAGCTTTAAGTGAAGATGTTGCTCAGACAGTAATAAGTTGTTGTTTTCAGAGGACAGACTCAACATTTTAAATGTGATGTGTGACTCTAGAAGGCGGTGTGGTCCAGGTCCTGTTCTCTGTTAGCCAGCAGGACCTGCTGAGCCGATTGATGCTGTTTGGCAGCACTGCAACGGTGGATGCTGTGTGTCACCTGAACAACTGGGGGCGCTGCTCCATCCCCTTTCACACCTTACAGGTAGGACCACCTGCACGCTCTGCAGTAGTGCCAACATTTCTAGAGTTTGTCTTAAAGATTTTCCAGAACGAAGAAGTGCTGCTGCTGATTGGAGAAGTGTTTACTGTAGAAGAACTCTAACCACCCAGCTGTAAATGTGTTTTTTATTAGGCTGGACTGAAGAACCGTCAGCTCGACACGGTGGACTTTTATCTTAAGAGTAAAGAAAATGTCCTGAACGTTGCTGATCAGCCCTCCGAGTCCAGACTGAGCCTGACAGATGGTACGTCTTCATGTCTTAGCACGTTTTTACCTACACACACATGAGTATTTATTTATGTACTGACTGAAAGTAGAAATATCTCAGATAAACATGCAGCAGGGCAGTTTCTATTACTTTACTTTACAGTCATGTCATCCTTTTATACAGTGAACCAGAAATATTCTGGTTTCTTGTTTGGGTTAAATGTGTTAGTATTAAGACACAACACTTATGGTTCCAGTCATACCTAGCAGCAGATTTTCTGTCAGGTATTCCTCGGCTCTGACCCCTCGTAACGAAGGCTCTTTAGTAAAGTTAAGTCCTGTTCTCTGTGTAACCAGTTTGAGACAGAACCTCATGTCTTCACTGTTTGGTTCACTGTAACTGTGTGTGTGTGTGTGCGTTTGTGTGTGTGTGTAGGGGTGAAGGACCTGTGTCCTGCATTGGACCTGTTGTGTTCAGCGGTCAGAGACTCTAACAGTGAAGCTCAGAGTCGACAGTTCTCAGAGCAGCTGCTGCACATCACCATGAGCTTCATCCACACACAGATCAGATCGGTTCTGTGCTCCTCTCAGTGTGAGAACACACACTTTGATTCATTCATACCCATTTAACTTTTGATGGATGGATGGAAGAATGATGGATGGATTGATTGATGGATGAGGGATAAATGTTGGCTGGATGATAAATGTTGGCTGGATGAATGATTGATGGATGGATGGATGATGGATGGATGGATGATTGATGGATGGATGGATGCTGGATGAATGAGCGGATGATGAATGGATAGATGGATGATCAATGATAGATAATTGATGGATGGTTTGATGAATGATGGATGATAGATGATGGACGATGTACAGTGTGTTTGTGTTCAGAGAGTTGAAGATGTTGTGTTTGTAGATGATGAGCCAGATGTTCAGAGCTGTGTGGACATGTTGGACCGGTATGTCACAGAGTTGAGGAGCTACATGAAGAGGTTCCCCTGGACCAGCAGCAGTACTACTCCTCTTCCTCAGAAGGAGGCGGAGTCAGATGAATGGCTTCAACTCTCCACTGAGGTCACCTTTAGACACATACTGTTTTAGTTTAGGCAGAAACAATTATTTAAAATGTTTTTTTAAAACAACCATTTTCTTAATTATTCCTTCAGTGTTGAAGATATATATTAAGCTATATTTATGGTTTGTAGGAAGTGGTCCGTCAGTCCATTCTGACCAATCAGATCCCCAGAGCTCAGGCTGTGTTGCGGAGGTCCAATCGGCCGGAGCAGCACCTGTCGGCTCTGAGGATGGAAGGTCTGCGTCAGGTTTTCTCCTGCCTGCAGCACAAAGACCTGCAGACTGCCAAGACTCTTCTCATTAACATGGTAAGATCCTGCATCAGAACATCAGTGAGAATATTTCCTGTTTCACTCAGAGGGATTTGATACATATCAGACATCCCAAAGTAAAAAATACAACTATATGTTTTATATAAAGGGCTATGAAAAAGTATTTCTCTCTGATTAATATAACCTGAAGAAATACAAAATAGTCAGAGTCCTCAGTTTTTTTTTTTTTAAAAAACAAGGGTCTAATTTAATTTTTTAGAAGCTGGAAGGTTAAAGACAATAAAGTTAATGTTTTGGGCTGGTAATCCCTGAACCTTGATTTCCCATACAGAACTTGTGGATGGAGCTGAAAAGACTTGTGTGAGCCAGGCAGCTCTTAATAAATTCACTATTGTGAGAAAAAAACATCTCATTATTTGGGCATTTAACAAATACACATATTTTGAGGCTCCTGACCTAAAACAGAAAATCTTTGGTCTGATTTAATGTCATTAAAATGTCTGTTGGTAAAATGTCTCTAAAAGTCATGTATGGGGTCAGGTCAATCATTGGTTCTACAGTGGGGCATTAGTTTGCCAAACATGTGGATAAAACTGGTCCAGACCACCTCTGAGTGATCTGACTGTAGACATCTGTGGTCAGATCACTCAGGGTGATAATGTCAGGTCAGATTGAGGTCCTTGGCTTTAAAATCAGGGTTGAAACTGTTTGCAGGGTCTGAGTGTGAAGAAGCAGCTCCACAGCATCTGTATCTACACTGATGATTCAACCCTCAGGGAATTATTGGTGAGTCGGATATTTCACAGAAAATGCAACCCAACATATCTGGAACCAGCCTTCATTTTTATTTTCAACTGCTCAGGTAGAAGAGCTGTCCAATCAGAGCTCCTTATCTGTGGAGGAGATGAAGAGCGTTGAGTTCATCAGGAAGATGGAGAAGCTCGGGTTGCTGCCAGCTGCACGCTGCTCACCTCAGATCTTATCACAAAGGTAAAGACACATTGGAATCAGATTTGAATCCCCCCCCCCCCCCCCCCACACACACACACACACTCGTTTGTTCTTGAACCCCGTGGGGACCATGCATGGATTTCCATTAATCTTTTTTAGACTTTATAGCTTTAAGGCTCCCACATACTCGGACATACTGTGTGTGGTCGGTGAGCCGCGAGGACACGCATATTGTCCACGGACGTTTGAAACGTCATACTTGAGCGTACTGACCACCTGACAAATTCTTTAATTTCTCTGTATTTTAGTCATGGTATCAAGGATGAGGAGGAAGAGAGAGTTTGCATTTTGGCTTTAAAACAACAAAAGAAAATGTAAAGACCTACCTTACCCAGGATGTGAGCTATTTCCTCCCACTAATTTGTTGCTCGCTGAAAGTCCTTATATTCCTTCATTGACGCATCATAAAGTTCTCAAATCTCCTCAATAAGACCCCCTTAAAAATTTGACTCCATTTTGTCCACAAATGACACAGATTTTCAACTTTATCAGCTTGGTGTTGCATCCAAAACAGTACTCGCCAGGCAGTTAATTGTGCAACACCGTAGATGCGGTCATAAAAAATTGATCTCTGCGCGGACGTCCGCTTCGGGTCTGCATCGAGTCTGCCTTGAGTCTGCGCGGACCTCTACGGAGCAAAGTACACCCGAGTATGTGAGAGCCTTAACCCTGATCATGAGTTACTTACCTGACCCTAAAACTAACCTAAACCTTGGTCCTAACCCTAACCCCCCACCCGTAATTTGCATTTGACCTGTGAGGACCTGGCATTGGACCCCACGATTCACTTGGGTCCCCACAAGGCTGCTTTTTTTAGGAAAATGTTCCCCACGTTGTAGGAAAAACCTATCCACACACACACACAGTGACTGCTGGACACTGGTACCAGCTCCCCATGACCCAGAGAGGCTTTTACGCAGAGGAAAAGAAAAAGCCAGTAAGGAAAATAGATGGATGGAAAGACTTGCCTTGCTCTGACCTTCAGGGTTCTAACATTTCCAGGTTTCCTCACATGGACCATAAGGGAGATGGTGAGGAGGTTCTGAAGGAGCTGCTGGATCAGAGGAGGCCTGAGGAGATGGGATACCTCTGGAGAAACCTCAGACTGGATTGGGTGAGGAACTGGGACCAGAGCTGCCGGACAGCTGTTCTCTTATCCAGACTGAGCCATAGAGGTAAGGGAGTGGATCAGAACCAAACAGAACCCCTCTGTTGGGCTTGTTTTTGGTTCCTAAAGTTGAGTTCAAGATCCCAAAAACTAAAACAATAATTGAATGTCTGTTGTGTAGTAACAGTATTTGTATTTCATGATTATAGTCAAAGCTTCTGCAGATTTTACTTCAGAAACCAGTTGTGAACCTCGTCAGAAGGATCTTTTCCTCGTGTTCTTCAGAGCTCAGCTGCTGTGACCCTGCAGTGCTTTGGGGGTATTTGACTTCCCTGCATGACCAGCAGCGGGTGGTTGACTGGATCCAGACTCAGGGGTCCGGCAGCTCCCCCTGCTGGCCAGAGATCACCCCAGAACTGGTTAACAACAACACGCTGTGCAGCACCCTGATGAGGGAGAACATCCTGGACCTGCTGGCCAGGTACAGAAACTGGTCTGACTTCTTCTGGTTTAGGAAACAGAGCAGGTTCAAATGAAAACAGTTGAGTTATTTTTAAAAAACATAAAAGTCTGATTTTTCTCCAGGAGAGGAATGTTCATCCCCGACGAGATGTCGGACCTGGAGCAGCTGTTCTGGAGGCTGGCTCAAGGCGGGGGTCTGATGGCATCAGTCCCACCTCTCCCTCAGTTCCGCTCCTCTGAAGGCCTGGACTTCCACAGCATGGTCATCATGTTCTGCCTGGAGAGGAACCTGCAGTACCTGCTCTACGTCTACCTGCAGCATTACAGGTGCCTGTGACTTCATGTGGAAACGCTGACTCAGCATTTACACTAACATTTTTACCTCAGCAGTCTTTGTACTCTTTTACCCTTCATGTGTCCAAACATTCAGCTCATTCAGGAGATGGATTCTTCATAAACTCTGAATCTGCTTCAGATTTCTACGCTTTGTTTTTAGCTTTAACAGCTTTATCAGTGAAGTCCTTCAGCCCTCAGTGTTCACTCTGTAGTTTTTGATAAAGCACTTTTTCTCTAACCTGTTCTGACTGGTACTGGACCTTCTGAGTTCTGGCTCTGCTCCCCACAGACTCACACCCAGGAACTGTCCTCCCCTGACGGATCAGAACCTGTTCAAGACTTATCCATGGTTTGAGATGCTGGTGAAGGTCCAGGAGATAACCAGAGACCTGTCAGGTACGGAGCTCAGCCGTGTTCTGGTTCTGTGGATAGTCTGTTAACTAAATGTTTCATGAATCCAGACTGTTTTTCATGAAGCCAGATTTTAATGAAACTATCAGTTTCAGTAGATGTTCATCCAAAAGTGGCTAACACTAGGTTAATGCTGCACATACTGAGCTAAAGTTTGATGTGGTAGTAGCTGAGAATCCTTCACAACACATACTCTGAGTGTGGCAGCTTATTGTTTTTCAGATGGCAGCTCAGGACACATTGATGTTCTTAAATCAGAACTGGTATGGGACGTGTTCTGAACCTTCCTCTCTGGTTCTTGGTCCGTGTTTCAGACCCTGAACTGGTGTTCCACGCCAGTTTGACCAGCGCTCAGGTGCTGCTACCCGGCAGCCAGGCCTCTTTGAGCAGTCTGCTGTTGGAGGGACACAGTCTGCTGGCGCTGGCTGCCATCATGTTCGCTCCTGGTGGAGTGGATCAGGTACGTCTGCTCCTACCTGGACTGCTGGGAACAAGTTTGGCTGAAAGACTCATCTACTGGACTCTGACTGGACCGTTGCAGCACCTTGATTCTTTTCATTTTGACCCGTTCTGTTGTAGATCAGCTGCTGTGTTTAGGTCATTGTTCTGTTGTATCATGACCCAGTTTGGTCCAAGCATCAGCTCTCATAGAAAGTTTTTCTTTTTTGATGGTTGGATAATGGACACAAAGGTTTTTTAAAATGATCTCCTAACAGCTGAAATACCGTTATCATGGCATTAATAGGCAGAATGTATAGCACCACAACATGTTTAAAAGCAGCTGCATACAGTCTGATGAGGAGCATGGTTATCTGAGCAAAAACAAAAACTTCCCTAAACAGATGAGAGGAACACTGTGGGAAAAACAGCTAAAGTGATTTCCTCAAACTGTTCAAAAAAAGCTCCTGAGATTACTGTTTAAACCAGCTTAGATAAAAACTGCCTCAGCAGCTTTAGCAGCTCTCTGATATTTAATAATCTGTCGTAAAACATCCTGTGAAACTTGCAGTTTGACTTTTGTCCTTTTATTTGGCGTCCTCTGCTGAACTGTGTCACAGTTAGACCGACTCTCAGGACATGTTTTACTCTGATACCTTACCATATGGGTGAACTGCACCAGGACAGAAACACAGGTGCAAAGTTCCTACTGCAAGAGCTGTATGGAAAATAAATCTGACTCAACAGGTACTGCGTGACAGATCTGATCATCCTCAGTTTATTTTTCTCTGCAGGTGATAGCTCAGGGTCAGAGGTCAGGCAGTCTGGGGAGAATAGTGGACCCCCAGCTTCTGAAGATGGCCCTGGCACCTTATCCCAAACTGAGAGCTGCCCTGTTTCCTGCTGGATCCTGTGGAAATGGTTCATCCTCTGATATTTCTATTTATCATCTCCTGCAGGTACACACACTGTCTGAATGTTAACCATTATTAGCAGCTGTTAGCTTCTGTTAACAAATGTTAGCAACTTTTGGCAGATTTTGGCAGATGTTAGCAGTTTTCTCTTTAGGTACAAGACAGAATCCTGACCATTCTTGTTAGCTGGTATAATACTGTTTCCTACCAAGCTGAATGACCTGCTTTTTGTGAATACATAGATTTTTAATTCATCTCAATGTTTTTATTCATCTCTCTCATAGTCGCTTCATCCTTTAGACCCATCCAGACTGTTTGGCTGGCAGACTGCAAACACTCTGAACTTAACTGGTAAGATGACACTATTTACATCAGAATGTGACACAGAACGAACCTAACCACACAATTTCATCTGCAGTTTAATGTCATGTCTTTTGAGAACAAATAAAAGGATTTTTAATGAAATTGGTGGTAGTTTAGTTTTTCTCACACATTGCAAATGATAAAATGATCTCTTAATTTACAGAAAGAAATTCTTGTTCCTTATATCCAAATAAATGTTGCATCATGACAGAAAGCTGATAACAGAAAATAAGAAAAACAGAAGCAAAAGTTGTTTTTTATAAGAAACGAGCTGTTTGAAATGAACCTGACATAAATCTAAATGGGTGATAAAAATAAACAGAGCAAGCCAGTGGGCTAAAGGAAAGCTGTCAGGGACTTAGGGATGAATTATGTGTTTGATGTGATCAAACAAAGAGACGATGCTGAGACTTTAGTTAGTTTGGTACAAAGAAACATTTCTGCAGTCATGGATGATGAGCTGTCTGCTCACTCAAAGATATGTTCTGTATATAATATGTTACATATGTTAGAGACAGCAGCAGAATTGTACAGAAGTGTTTGTGATGTTTACATCAGGTGCTGTAACTAACACTAAATGTTTCTCCACAGAAACATCAGAGTTGCCTCATTTCTCCTGCCCTCAACTTGTGAGCAAGTTTGCTTTAGTGGAGAACCTGGACTTTCTGTACTACATCCGTCATGGCCGACCTTCCTTTGCATACGGCAACTTCCTTCTCCAGCAGCTCGGTGCCTGCAGTGATGTGAAGCTGCAGTGAGTGTGGTGCAAATCCTCTCTTACCCTCACACATAGCACTGACATGACTGGATGATCAGTGAGACTGAAACCATAAGTGTGTGTGTGTGTTTCAGGCTGCAGTGGGCCTGGCAGCAGGTGTACAGCTTGGTTCTGAAGAGCTTCAACCTTCCATCTGTGACATCAGCAGCTGTTTGTTTCTGTGAGCTGCTAGGAATCTGCAGCCTCAAGCTGAGAGTTGATGTTCGAGCCTTCAACATTATCCTGCAGCACTGGAACCAGCAGCACCGACACACTCCTGCAGATAATCTACAGGCTTTGAGTAAACACACACACACACACACACAAACCACACACACAGGTCTGGTTTGTATATCCCTGTGGGGACCGTTCATTGTCTTCCATTCATTATTTGGAAATTTTATATCCTAACTCTGACCATTTACCCTAAAATTAACCTCACATCTGACCTGACCCTAAAACAAACCTAAACTCAATTCACACCTTGGTCCTAAACCTAACCCCCCACACCCGTAATTTGCATTTGGACCCGTGGAGACCGGGCATTAGTCTCCACAAGGCTTCTTTTTCAGGACAATTGTCCCCACGATCAGTGTTGTATAAAGTATCTCAAAGTGATACTTGAGTAAAAGTACAAGTATTTTACCATAAATTTACTTTGCTAAAAGTTCAAGTCTCCTCTAAGAATATTACTTGAGTAAAAGTCTTAAAGTATCTAATATATTTTGTACTTAAGTAT
>JARVGW010000002.1:24564034-24579656 GCA_031762495.1 Anablepsoides rubrolineatus | reverse complement strand
GACGTTTGCACTGGACCAGGGGTCTTTTAAAATGGAGTGTGGCAAAATGGAAGACTGTTCTGTGGTCAGATGAGTCAGGATTTGAAGTTCTTTATGGAACACCATGTCATCTGGACCAGAGAGGACAAGGATAACCCAAGTTGTTATCAACGCTCCGTTCAGAAACCTGCACCTGTATGAGACATGAACAGGAGAGAATTTCTATTTCTAAACTTGAGAAACTGGTCTCCTCTGTCCCCAGACGTCTGAGTGTTGTAAGAAGAAGGGGGGGGTGCCACACAGTGGTAAAAAATTGGCCTTGTCCCAACTTTTGTGGGATTTGTTGACGCCATGAAATTTTGAAAAAACATATTTTTCCCTTAAAATGATACATTCTTTCACTTTTGATCTGTGATTTGTGTTTTATTCTGAATAAAATATTAGATGTTGGCATCATTACGTTCAGTTTTTATTCACAATTTGTTTAGAGTCCCAACTTTTTTGGAATCCGGTTTGTATTTTGTTGAAGTTCAGTGATTTATTACCTGGAAACAAACGAGCGCTGTTTAGGAGAGCGCTGGTTTGAAAACAGGATGTTTATTTGTCGGTTCCGACACCTGTAATTCCGCTTTATCTCCAAGTGACTCTAACATCATATGAAAAGATTTCCTGGTTCTGCTGCAGCTGCAGAGAAAAATGTCCATGTTTTGATGGATGAATATCAACTATGGGGGAAAAATATCAATGTTTTCTATTTTTTGCTCATTCTGACTCATTTTGCAAGTCAGGTCTCATGTTTTCATAGTTTAGGGATTTTGTTTCATTATCAATTTCAGATAATGTCAGATTTATTTTTTTTCACAGCTGTGAACCTTTCCATCACTGTTACCTGCACGAGTATTACCTGTGTTAATATGTGTCTGCTGGTTAAATGTAGTCTAGTCCATATAAAAGTGATGTTCTCATGTTTTCTTCAGGTCGTCATACGAAGCAGCTCAGGAGTGGGCGGGGCCTGTTCAGTTCTGTCAGCTCCACGGTCTGAGGCTCAGTCCGGTTTATCCCAGCTTCTGTGCTGAGGATGGAAACTTCATCCACTTCTTAGTGTTTGTCCAGCTTCACAACTACCCACCTCAGCAGGTACACACACACACACACTAACACATAAACACATCGTACAGTCTATGCTTAATCTGATCTTTATCCTGTTTCTATGTGACCTTATGAACTAATCCATCTTTTTTAAAGAATATTTATATTTTAGAGTGATGGTACTTCTCTTTTGCTCTCTTCTGACCATATTTGGCTCTTCCTGTAGGTGCGGTCCCTGGTCTCTCAGTTTGGCCACTCACTGGAGGCCCACCTGAATCTGGTGTTTCAAGACTTGCAGGTTCACAGTCACAGAACAGACCCTGACAAACATTCAGGATCTCTGGGGACAGAAGAGACTTCTGAGAATCTGGAACATCCTGTGGAGGTGTTCCAGGTCCTTCTGCAGAGCCAGGAAGAGCCTGTACCATGCCGGTACCTCCTGCACAAAGCCCTGGATCAGCGATGCCCAGTTCTAGCAGTACTGGCTGCCTGTGTGCAGGTACATGTGGTTTCCAGCACTGCTACACCACATTTCATTATTTTAATAAACACATTTGTCTTACTACAAAGTTACATTCAACTTTTCCATAAATGACACTCTCCTTTAGAGAAACTCAAGAAATCTTTGTCCAGTCAGCTCCCAGTTCTATTTAATCTGACGTTATTTACCTGAATTACTGTAAAACTATCAGGTTTACTGGTTGAACAAACGGATACATCTACATTTAGATTTTAATCTGGATGAATTTTTATCTTGTGCAGTTCTCTAGATTACTTTTATTAACTGGTGCTTTATAAATCCATTGGAACTAGATTTAATCCTTACTAAGTGGTTTCTAAAGTACAGTTTGATGTTAGTCTTGTTTTACACACCACCACAGACTGAAGTTTGTGAGGCTGGTGTGTTTCAGTTCCACAGAGGAGAGTAGTTTCTGTTTTTACTCTGATCCAAGATGCTTCATCTGGAAGAGTAAGCTTTACAGGGTCCATGAACTAATAACTGTAGAAAATGTTCATACAGTCAAGAGGTTGACGTCTCCACTGTCAGTTCATGATTTTTACATCTGAAGTGGAATCAGACGTTGGGACCCTGTGGCTATGAAGCACATGCTCTGCCTTCAGTTTTAGTGCAGATAACTTGTGTTTGCTCAGGAAAGTTGGAGATGATGTCATTCTCACCACATAAATGAACCAATGCTGAAACCAAGCTTTAGAAATCAGAGCAGCTGATGGCTAATGTACAACATTTATTGGTTTATTTTGAATTTTAAACAATATAATTGTTTAATTTAAATAAATTTGAATTCAACAACACTATGCAAAATGTGGACGTATAATGTAGAAACTAAGAACTAAATAGTGGACTACAGTATACTGGTTGTGAGAGCCTACTGCTGCTGCTTCATCTTTCTATTTGGTAATTATTTAGGTAAAAACAGATGTGAACCATTTTTTTACAGCAAGGGCTGAGTAAACAAGTCAGATGATGAATAGGTCCACCTGTAGTTACTGCAGTCATCTGTAGTTACCTGTAGTTAACTGTAGTTACATATAATTACCTGGTTATTTGTAGTTACCTATAATTAATTGTAGTTACATATAATTACCCGCAGTTATCTGTAGTTACCTATAATTAACTTTAGTTACCTATAAATAACTTTAGTTACCTATATTTATCAGTAGTTACCTACAGACTGTTGAATGCTGGAGATGATGAAGCTCTTACAGTCTTCCTCCTTGTCTGACAGAAATCGGAGATGCTGGCGTGTCTTTGTGTGTGGGTGCTGACCTCTGTGGATGATGTTACTGCTAAAGAAGCCATGTCTCACCTGGCTGAAGCCCCCCAGCACCACGAGTGGTCCCTGCATGACCTGTCAATCATCTGGAAGACGCTGCTGGGGCGAGGCCTCATCAGACCACTTCTCCATGGCTTTAAGCTCTTCCAGAGGGTAAAAATAAGATTTTAATCGTAGCTTTCCAATCTTTTCTCATTATTCTCATTATGTTGTATAAATAAGCTGTTTATCTGGGAGACATGTTAATATTTAATATATTTAAACCAATCTAAAGAATGAACAGCAGACTGTTGATGCTTGTTTCTCAGGACTGCCCTCTGGTTTTAATGCTGAGCATGTTTGAGTTGTGCTGCGACTACAGGAAATTCACCGAGGCCAAAACAAAATTACTGGACTTCCAAAAAACCCTCATTACTGTGAGTTCTTCTAACGTTTTGTTCAGTTATTGGTCTGTGATAATAAAATGTGTGTCTATTAGCAAAATATCTCATGGACTACACATGTTAATGTCTATACCATGGCCCTTAACATAATGTGGTTGTATTTATAAAAACAAAACAAATTGTGAAGATTTAAACACTGACTATGATTAATTCTTAATGTATCTGTGGAGGAGTTAGGTTCAGACTGAATCTACTTTCAGGTTTCAGAGAGATGGTTTTATTCTTTAACAGTAAACTTACAGGCCACTCAGTCTTTACACTTCCTGTGTTGTAGCTCAGAAACGGCGTCTCGGCTCCGTCTAACAGCCTGCCGGTGCAGTGGGTGGAGAGCCATGCCTCTGTGCTGCTGCTCATGATGCTGCAGCACTCCTCCTCTCAGTATGACCTCCATCGCCTGCTGCAGCTGCTGGCTGACGTCGACAATATCCTCAAATCCACTGGTGAGATACTCCAGGTGTCACCTTCAACCCTCAGAAGACCTGTGTGTTTCTGACACGTTCACTTCAGAGATAGTCATGGATGTTACTGTAGATATTACAAACACAAACAGATTTTACCTTGTCTTTATTTACAGTGAAACCAGATGTTTGCATACACTGGATGAAAAGAAAAACCATTGTTGTCTCATTTTTCTGTTTTCAGTCAGTTAGAAAATGTCTGTTAAATAATCAAAACAATGATATAGAGTATTTATTTATTTATTTATTACTTTCTTCAAAGTCACAAGTTTTCATCCATGTTCTCATTAATAAGGATCGTCTTTAAACTGACTTGGGTCGAATGGTTTTAGTTTCCTTCCACAAATTTCTTACAGTATTTTGTTGGATTTTATCCTGAAGACTTCACACACCTTTTCAGCTCTAGTTCAGCACGTTTCCATCAGGATTTTCTGATGGATGCTTCAACATATTTCCACATAATGATTGTCTGTTGGAAATTAAACTCTTTTAGTTCTCTTGTAGTCAATTTATTGTTTGTAGGATTATGACAAACTATTGGCAGAAAGAAAAGAAAAACATTTTGTGAGTTCTCATCGATTCAAAAACTACAAAAAAGGATTAGGGCCAATTTAAAAAAAAAAAGAATTCTAACTTTAATCTCAGAAAAACAGAAAAGTTTAAACTTCTTACTCATTTATCATGTTTAAATGTGATCTCTAACATTGTACTCCTGTTATCCTCTGGACCATAACAGTGGCAGACAATGAACCAGGTCTTTTAAACACCAGCTAAAAACACACAAAGCACATTATGCACTTTTTTAATTGAATATCAGTGTGCAGAAATAAAATGTTACTAATTATGTTTGTAGGTCCAGATTTCAAGAAGCTAAGTCAGCTGAGTCAGGTTCTTCAGGGCTCAGGAGTCAGTCTTCCCCCCAGACTTCTCCAGTGCAGTTCCACTTCTGTCCAGCAGGAGGAGTTCCAGATCACGGTGGATGCTCTCCAAACCAGAGGCCACTACAGCCGGGCCAGGGAGGTGGCCCTGCTGGCTGGCCTGCCTGTCCATCGCCTACTGCTGAACCAGGTCTGACCACTCAGAACACATGGGTCACATTTAGACTTCAGGCTCAGGTTACACAGAATATGTCCAGTGGAGATGGTTCTTTAGTGCTTTTATGTTGAAGGCCAATGATCTGTTGTTTATGTCAACAGCCTAACTTTATATTTCAGCTTAGTGTTTGATTAAAGAGCCTCACAAACTAAAACTTTTTAATAACCATGACGCCATGCATTCAGTTTTGCCATCTTGTGGGTTTTCAAGGTCTTATTAAAGACATTTTTATTAACATGAATGATTTTTGTTCCGTCTTGTTTGTAGCTCTCTCAGGAAGTGACCTCCCAAAGGGCTAAACAGCAGTGGAGGCGCCTGGAGAAGCGGGTCTCGTTCTGGAGGAAGTGTCACAAGCAGCTGGAAGCCGACAGCACCGATCCAGAGTCAGCCTCTCAGTTTTTCCTGTCTCAGAGTGAGTGTGGGGCCACCGACCCCCCTGCTGGTGACGAGGCTCAGACGAGGCTGCTTGACATCCAGGAGCACTGTCTGCTGCTCCAGCTCACGGCTCATTGGCTCGCTCAGATAAGCCCGTTTCCTCTGGACAGACTAGAACACCTGGAGAAGAAGCTGTGGCTCAGCCGTGTCCAAAAGGACGTCCTCACTGCTGCGATAGAACAGGAGAGCATGTTTAACCTGCCGCCGGCCATCACTCCAGAAACCAACGCCTACCAGGAGTTCCTCAGGGAGTTCTCCTTCTCTAACATAGCGGAGCTGAACGTGGAGCGGTACCTGGATCTGGAGGGCCTCCCAGCTCCCTCCCAGCAGCTGCAGGATGAGTGTGACCTGAGTGTGGAGGAGAGAGGAGTTCTTACAGCACTCGTTGCTCAGTTACTGGATGAGAGCAGGATCCATGAAGCCAGCCGTGTCTGCTTGTACTTCTCCCTGAGCCACCCAGATGTGTGGCTGGTGCTGCGCTGTCACGCCTTGGCACGTGGAGACCTGAGACCCAACCCGCCAGAGGAGCCTTCAGAAACTGCAGATGGACAGAACATCCCCACATGTAAGCTTCCTGCAGCTTACCCCTGTTAGCTGCTGCTGTAAGCTGCTGTTTAACGTTTGTTTCTCCTCTTCAGCCTCCTCACACAGCAGCCTGTCCTCGTTTGTCCTGCAGCTCCCCGAGGACACGGTCTCTGTCCAGCTCCAGAGACTGATGGCTCAGTGTCGCCATGGGAGCAACTACTGCAAACAGGTCCTCAGCCTGTATCAGCTCTCCAAGGTACACAGCTGCTGGCTTAAAGTCACAGCTTCACACAACAACTACACGACACATTTAAATAACTAGTTCCTGCTCAGCAGTGGTGGGCACTAGTCTCCTAAAGCACAAATGCACTAATTGTGGACCTAAATTTCTCCTTTGCGCTTTAGGAGTTTTACTCATTTCTACAAATGATGTGCGGATTTTCGCTTTCTAAATTTAGAATAGAGTAGAGCTAATTGCAAATAAACTTTGAACATCAATTGTTAAATTTGTCTAAAATAAAGAGAGTGCCGTCTATATCAAATTATGTCAGAGATTCTTAACCCATGGGCCGCGACCCAATTGTGGGCTGTGAGCGCCTCCTTGAGGGCCCTAAAAGAACAACATTTTTTTTTTACTTTAGGCTGCAGAGGGCCGCGGGACCTCATTGATTTTGAATAATGTGCAATACACTTTCTCACCACTAGTGTGCAACTCAGATATTTAACAACTTTTTTAATAACCTATTTTAAATGAAACGTAGAAGGCAAAAACTAAGGTAACCTGTCAAAAAAGGCACTAATCACTAATATGAAGAGCAGCTTCTGGTTCTACCATGCAAAAGTTTATAAAGGCTATATGTTTATTTTTACTTTATCAAATTTGTTTTTGCATTTTTTTTTTACATTTACATCAAACATTTTTAATTTATTTATTTTATGCCCACAATTTTATTTATTGAATTGTGTATTTTTGTTTTTGTTTATGTTAAAAAATATTTTTTTGTGTTGATAAGCCTGAGTGGTCGGTTGACTTGTTCAAATAATTGTTATGGGCAGGTTACAATATTAAAAAAATGTTTGTCATAATCATGTCTTGTGATTAATTGACAGGGGTTTTACTTCTAAACAGTAAGTGTATTTAGCGATAATTGAAATACAATACAAATTAAATCAAGATTTAGAATAATTATCATTTTAATCAATACATTGGTGATGTCTGACTGGGCCTCGTGCCACTTTATGTTCAACAAATTGGGCCCCGAGGTCAAAAAAGTTAAGAACCCCTGTTCTATATTATTATTATATTATTCATTGAAGTCTCATCATTTTCTTCAACATTGGAGGAGAAAGCTGTTTCTTAACACAATGGTGCTCTACTGTATGGAAACAGCAACCTCCCTCTGACAGCTTTGCTGTTCACAGAGCTATATACTCTGACTGACCGTCCTTCTTCGTGACTGTTTTAATTTAGTTCCCACAACTCTTTGTGTGGCAGGAAGCCTTTGGAGCTAAATTATATACTTTTATGAGCTTTGGGAGGGTAGAGGGAGGAATTAATTTATGACCCGCATCTTTACCACCAACTCGCTCTCTCACGTTGTATTAAAGCTACACACAAAACAGTTTAAATTGTCTCTTATTTTGAAATGAACAAGACTTTCTGTTCGTCCTGTAGACTACCCAGAATGTATCGTTTCAGTTTTACAATAAACAGTTTAAAATTACCAATATATCTGCATGTTTTCTTATCGAAGCCCTACCATAATCATAAGAAAATGACCAAGAAGTAGCAGAACTAGCAATCCACAACTAGTTTATTTCTTAACACCATGACTCAAAAGACTGTTTCAACAATTCATCTCTCCAAACTGCGCTAATTTGTGAAAGGAATTGATCATTCCACTAGTCAGCAGTATTGTGCTGACTAGTGGAATGAAGGTGAAACATTTACAGAGAAGAAGAAGCACCGTGAGTACGTCCTGAGAAGGACAGCCTGTCTCCACGCTGTGGTGTTGTTCCCACACAGGGTACCGGGTTTCTGGGAGCCTGATTTTATCGTAGTGAGCTCAGCGTAGAATCAGACGTAGATTAAAGATCTCTGGATCCACTTTAATACCCCCCCCCCCCCCAATCCCCCAGCACAATGCTGAGTTTCCAGGTATTTGAAAAATGTTTAGTACATATTGTTGGAAACAAACAAATCTCCAGCTTATCACCAACCTTAGCCTTATCTAACGCTAATGGAGATAAAAAAATTTTCTGCAGGCTGTATTTGAAGCTAAAATAGTGACTAAATTAAACCCAGATTTTAAGACAGGTCGACTGGAAGTAGAGGAATAAAAAGGTGAGTGAAGTCAGAGGAGCACAATCAGCTTCCATCACTATACATACTGATCTGACATAACTGTTGTTTAAAAAGGTTTGATTTTTTTAAAAGGAGAATATAAAGGCAGTGGGTTTAAATGAAATCCCATCAGTTTTCCTCCTCACTGTCTCCTCTGCCTCCCAGGAGCTGCAGTGTACGTACCATCAGATCTGCCTGGAGGACCCTGGCTGTGTTCTGGAGAAGCTTCTGCTGCTGGAGCAGCCTGATTGTTTCAGGAAGGCTCAGAGCTTCATCAGAGCTCAGGGTCTGGGTGCTGAGGCTGTGGCGGAGCTGCTGTCCTCTGCTATGGTCCAGGGGCTGCTGGCATCCACCCAGGAGCTGCAGCCTGGTGAGAACACAGACCGGTTTCATGATTCTGTCCACGTGTTCCTTTTGGTTAAAGTTTTCTTTCTTTAAACAGGAAAGAAGCAGATTTTCAGGCCGTCAGAAGGCCAGGACTCTCTGGTGCAGCTGATCAAACTGTGTGACGACCCCAACCTGGTGGGTCTCAGACTGCTGGAGAACCTCACCACTGTTCCTCTGAGAGACCTGAACTGCAGTACGACCCACACACAAGACTCCTCTGTCTGTCAGATCACGGCTGTAATTTTCAATCTGAACATTTTGTCTTTGTTCCTTCAGTCGTTGAGCTGCTGATTGTGGCTCACAGCTGTTTCAGCCTCACCTGTAACATGGAGGGGATCGTCAGGGTGCTCCAGGCTGCTCGTCACCTCAGCCATACCTACCTGGCTCCAGGAGAGCACCACAGCCTGCTGGTGAGACCTGAACCCTGATTCTGCTCTTTCACACTAAACTCTTTTAAGGAAAGACTAAAGAGGAAGTTGCTTTAAAAAAATCTGTGTGTTTGTGTGCAGGTGCGTCTGTTGACAGGTATTGGCCGATATAATGAAATGACGTACGTCTTTGACCTGCTACATCAAAACCATTGTTTTGAGATGCTCCTCAGAAAGAAGTTGGACACAGAGAGAGGACAGGTTGGACATACACACAACCCTAACTGTTGTTTGTTTTTCACTGTTCTGTCTGTTATCTCTCAGAAGAACATAGAAGCAGCGATGTACAGCTCAGACCTCAACCAGTGTTTTTTGGTTAGGGATTTTTTTTTAATGTTTTCTTGTTATTACATAGTTATTTTCTCATCACATCAGTTTAAATATATGCAGACCATTTAAAACTTTGCATTGACTGCATAACAATCACATCCCGCCTCCTCTCTTTACTGCAGAGCTCCGGTCTGAAGATGGCTCTGCTGGATTACATCAAGCGCTTCCTCCCTGCAGACAGTGAGAAGCACAACATGGTGGCACTGTGTTTCAGTATGAGGAGGGAGATCGGGGAGAACCATGAAATAGCAGCCAGAACACAGCTGAAGATGATCGAGTCTCGAATGTGGGGTGAGTCAGGAATCTGTTCCTAGAAGAAACTACCTGTTGTTTATTTAGTTAGTTATTTTTTTGCCTTTTTATTACAGTCGTCACTCCTGAGCTGAAGAGTTCATTGAACAAGGTGTTGGCTCTGCTGAAAGATGCTGCTGAGAGCTTCTCCAAGGTACTGGACTACTTCTTTTTGCTAACTTAGGCTGCAGGAGACATTCTCAGTGTGGGTTTGTGCGTGTTTTTGTGACTTCCAGGACTCGTGTGTACGTCAGGCCACTCGTTGTGTTCAGACTGCTAAACTGGTTGCTCTTCAGCTGCATTTCCTGAACCAGGGAGCTGACCTGCGCATCATCAACCTCCGGCCTGCAGAGGTGCCAGCTGCCATCATGGCTCTGCCCAGATGTTACCAGGTCTGTTTCTGATCCAGATCAAGGTTTTGTCACAATGGGAACCCTTCACTCTTATTCTCTCAGATTTCCACTGATGGACAGCAACAGATGCTTCTCTGAGGTCATTGTTGATGTTTTTCCCATCTTGATGAACTGAAGTAGATCCAGTTTCTATGTGTTTAAAAAGAAAAATGTGACATAAAAATAAGAGGCAGGAAAACCATTTGGTTGATTATAAAATACATTCAGTGGTGGGCACGTTAGGCTACTCTATTAACCTGCTAATAGCAGAACTAATAATTTGTTACTTACCCCTAAATATCAGAAAATTAATCCCAGCACTTAATAAATTCAAATTTTATTTAGTTGTACTTTTGTTTAGACAACTTGTGCATTTTTTTTCTACACGCTGAGGAAGAGAAAAAATAAAGCATCAATTAACACCTTCTTTTGGACGTGATCATACCATGTTCCTAACGACTTGAACAGATATAAAATCTATGAGTAAATTATCCCTACCTTAAAAATAACGTCTACAAGCTTATTATAATGTGTTTGGACTTCTGCAGCACATATGTGCCGAACCTCTGAGCAGCGTGAGTGTTTGTTTGTTTGTTTGAAATAATTGTGAAGCAATTAAAATGAAAAAAAAATGTTTTGCATCAATTCTGTTGATTTAGGTCAGTTAGTTTACTTGGCGTATTAATATTATTATTATACATAATGTTATGAAAAGGTGAAACTGTCTTTCACATGAGCTATAATTGATGGTAGCTACTCAGGGGTTTATAAAGTTATGTGCTCCTTCAGAAGTGTCCTGTTGGTTTTGGACTTATATCACTTATGAATAACAAATAAATAACTTACCTGAAACATTTGTGAACTGATGCATAAATTATCCATAGCATACCTCTAACTTATACCTCACTTCTAGGCAGCATGTCGGCATAAGTTGACAAATTTTGAACGTGTCCCACCATCATTCTGACAACATATTCACAACTTACATCTAACTTGTGCAACGTGTTGGACAAAATTGGCATAAGTTGTCTAAAACGTTTCTATATCCCTCATCTCGGTGACAGAGGAGAATTAGCAGAAACACAATTTCAGAGACTGTAGTTTGTCACTTCTTTGTTGTTCAACCCCCCTGTCTGTTCTTCTGGTTTCAGCAGTTGTAGCTCCATCTGCTGGCTCAACAGAAACAAACTATTTTCTCAAAGCTCACCTCTAAAAGAGATAAATATTTTTATCTGTGATCTATAAAACATTTTGAGATGTGCTGACTTACATTTATCACTTTCCACATTTAGGTTTGGTTTTATATCTGTGTTGAAGTTTAGTTGACTGTAAAGCAGGGGGATAAAACAGGAACTGAACATTAGAGCGGTGTTCAAAGGATAAACCCCAAGTACTGTTGCATGCTATACTGAGTGGTGGACTGGATTTTAATGTTTAATGTTAGCGGTTTAGCCTTAGGTTTCTCTAAATTCATTTTTCTTTACCTTTTTATCATTAGCGGAACTAAAAAAAAAAGTGCACTGGTTTAAGTGAAAGTGAAGCTAATCTTTTGGTTAACTGTGCCCACCACTTCATTTGTTACATAAGAAATGTTAATCAGAAAATTCTGGTGGTGGGACAGTTTGCACTAGAAAATGTCTAACCTAAAATTGTTGAATAAAGGCCACCAGCAGCTTCTTCTGAGCTGGAGGACCACGTCTTTTAGAGGTCAGCATGACAACGCCTCAGAATGTGAGCAGATATGATGGTTCTCTTAACTCCTGCAGATAGGTGAAGTGTTTGAGTGTTCTGCATCTGAGCTGTTCTCAGGACTGAGCTCTTCAGGACAGAGATCTCAGAGGTTCTTGGGATCTGTTGAAGCCACTCTTCCAATTGAACTATATTACAAAGACTAGAAAAGCCACGCCACACAAGTTTAAATATGATAAATAGGAAAACACGTGGATGAAAAATATTGTCCGTTGAAATGTAACAAGTCTTCTTGGTCCAGATGAAACTTGGTTTGTGTCTGCATAGGCTGCAGTGTTTAAGACGCTCTAACAGTCCTTCCAAACACTGGTTTTGTCTCCCAGGTTTTCGTCTTGTCCGAGGCATACTCCTACAGTCCAGACTGGCCTGACATTTTGTACCAGAAGGTGGTCCTGAATGGAGACTTTGTTTACCTGGAGGAGCTGAAACGCCACCGCCCTCTTACCTCCACTCTTTTTGAAGACATCTTTAGGAAGTAAGAGTAAACTTGTGTTTTAGTGCTGAGCAGGGACTGAGGTTTCTGTGGATAGATCACCTGAGACTTTCTTTAACGAGTGTTTTTGTGTGTGCTCGTGCTGCTTTTCAGGCTGGACAGCTCCCCTGGCAGCTCCACCTCCAACATGAAGCGCCTGCTGACCTACTGTGATGATGCATACACTCGATACAGACTTGCCTACCAGCAGAATCTGTTTGACGTCACCAAGACATTGCTGCAGGACAACAAAACTTCCAACTACCTAAATGATCGGCTTGCCAGCTGATCAGGGACCAGTCAGATGGGCTGTTGCACCATCAAACTTGTAGTCATTTGGCCGGGACAAATCCAGGGGAAAATCGAACACATTGCCTTATTTCAAACCTTGTTTAGAATATTCTGATTACTTTTAAAAAATGAAAACATCAAATTAAATATTGTAGAAAATAAAATGTTGAATGAATGGGTTGATGATTAAACTAGTTGATATGCAACTCCATCTCTACTCATTTGTCTCTTCTATTTGTTTTCAAGATGGGGCAAAAGGAGCTGTTAAAGTGGGAAATTGAGGTAGGAAACAAGAAAACAGCAACAGATGAGCTACAGGCAATGAAACGGTTATTTCACATCACATCACTACAACTACTTCCATTTCCTCTCTAACTGGATCCATATTTCTCCTCTTTGTCTTTTTCTCTAACAACCTTCTATCAGTAAACCCACTGTCCCTCCTCTGGACACCCCCAAACCAATATACAAACCTTTTTGCTTTTGTCGATTTATTAGAGTGCATCCCAGTATATCCATCATCGTTGGAAGGGTTCGAACCTTCGCAGGGAGACCCCTGGAACTTTAATTGCCACCTGCATTTTAAAAATTGTTTTTATTTAAATTGTTTTTGCTTCTGCTCTCGGCGAAGGCAGAAATTTTTTCCCTCTCTCCTCAGCCTTCTCTTATCTACTCTGCTTTGCAGCATTTTTGTGCCTCTTTTACACATCATCCAAATTAGAATTTCTGGATCTGGTCAGGTGGTTTCTCAACGCTATTGATCAGTTTTTTCCTACATGGAAACAGGGCAAAGGAGAGCCTACTTGTCCTGATGGAACATATGCAGTGGGGCACGTTCTGGACTCCTTGGGCCAGTGGAGGATAATGTACCTGGCTCCATTGTCGATTGAGGACTTCGAAGATGTTTGGATAAATGGATTAATGATAGCAGGATTTCTACTGATTGGCAGGGGTGGATATCTGGCATATCATGAAATACAGAAAGGGCTGGCAGCTATCCAGGACCTGTGGAGACTGCTGGGCTTATGTGATAGGATTTGCCGAACTGTCCACACTCAGACTCAAACACTGGTGGAGGTGAACCGCAAGCTGGGGGTCACAGGCCAGAAGTGGCTCCTGAGCTTGCCGGTGAGAATGTATATATCTTGGAGAAGTTGTGCTCAGTGAAAGATGAGATATGACCAAAAAATTCGGCTGTTTGGAATTTTCACCATTAAGAGTTTCTGTTGAGACATTAAGGCAACAAGCAAATCTTCTGTGTAAGCCTGTTCCCAAAACAATTGTGATTGTTAATTTGGCACCCCCCTACGTGGCCTTGAAAGCTTGGTATCACAAACTCGCCTGGATGTTATGTCAACTGATGCTCTGCCCTACCATCCCTCCTCCCACTCTCGTGTGTGAACTGGTTGTCTGGAAGCAAGCTGAAGGCCAAACCGATGGACACAGCATTATTCTGAGACTATGGCTGGGCTGGGCTGTTTGGGTGACAGATACATATACCTTTAACTCACTGCCTTTGCTGGCTATTTCATGTGTTTCTTTTTCCTACCCCCGTTACCCCATTTTCCCTTATCCTAGGGCTGTGCGGTACATGCGGTACACGGTAGAAACGGTATAAAGTTGGCCTACGGTAGAAATTAACCCTCTACTGTCATACCGTCGGTTGCGTCATCACACCTGCAGCCCGCTGCGAGTGCAGAGACAACTGAGCAGGAGTTCGAAATATAATGAAGAAATTATAGTGTTTAAACACGTATAGAGAGAATAAATCCTCAAAACCCCCCCCTCCTGCTGTAGAAAAGTTACGTCGGGATAACCCCCTCCTCCTCCCTCCTTTCCCGCTGCACGTCGCACAGAGCGAAGCTTTAACAACCGTAGTTTTTTACACCCAAGTTGTCGGAGAAAAACTTGTTTTTTATGTATTGTTACTCACAGAGATGATAAAAAAAGACGTGGACGACGTTCGTTCAGTCATAAATCCATCTTGCTGATGTAAAGTCGGCTTCTGCTCTGATGATGAAGATTTTGATGAAGATGAGCGCGCAGCAGAGCAGCTGATAGATTCAGCAAGCTCATTGACAGGCAGACATTAAAGCAAAAATGCTGGGTTTGATTAAGGTTACAGTTTTCTACATAAAATAAATGCTCTAAAAATTACATTATCTTTACTTTTTATGAAAAATTTATACCGTGATATATAATGTTACCATGATAGATTCAATTTATACCGTAATATAAATTTTAGGTCATACCGCCCAGCCCTACCTTATCCCCCACCGAATATATGTCTTGCTCTGTGCAAGGGATTTTTATACCTCATTTTATATCCAGCTAAAAATGATAATGTGCCATTTTACAAGAAAGGCGAACACTAGAGTTTGCTTGGTTTCAGCATTGTCAGTAGGATACGAACATGCTCTCCGCAACAATTTAATTATGTTATTCCCTAAAATCAGTCATCCACACAAAAATGTTCTGCATATTGATTGTCATGTGCTGGTTAGCTCAGTTGATCAGAGCGTGATGCTAATAACGCCAAGGTTACAGGTTCAATCCCCATATTGGCCAGCTTACCTTGGCTACTTCTCAAACTCCAAGCCACAATGAATTAAAATTGAATTTATAAAACCTGAATGGAACAATGTAGAAACTTGGGAACAAGTGTCCTACAAGATTTGCATTCAGACTACATACCATTACCTTTATGAATTACCTTAATGGTAACATATTACACTGTTGAAATAGGACTTCAAGAAATGCCTTTCAGAACAATTTTTCAATCCTTTGCCCCAAACCGCATCTTGTTGGCATTTTACAAGTATGGCCAACATGAGAATTTGCAAGATTTCATCGTTGTCGGTAGGATTCGAACCTACGCGGGGAAACCCCAATGGATTTCAAGTCCATCGCCTTGACCACTCGGCCACAACAACACATCACCATATCACCAAAGAGTAAATCAGTAGGTAAAAAGCCCTCGTGCATAAAGCAGTTTTTATGCTTTGATCCTGACGCCACAAAGCAAATTGCTGAATAAAAGCATTTTAAATTGAGTGCAAACTCAAAGAGTGTCCTTTCACATGTGACAGGAACCGTCAATGTCTGTCACTTTTCCATT
>JARVGW010000002.1:24498026-24531007 GCA_031762495.1 Anablepsoides rubrolineatus | reverse complement strand
ATCAGTTAAATAAGACTTAAACCATTTCAGAGCTGTTCCTGTAATCCCTATATCAAGTTCAAGTCTATGTAACAGAACTTTCACAGGAATTGTCCTCTGACAGAAAACATCTGAAGCTAAAAACAATTAGAAATTAGTGGAAGTGATAATGTTTGTACAGAGCTTTGTTGGACTTTTTCACTCTAAACTGAACTGATAGTACAATTTTAAACATAAAATTTAGGGGTGTGGAAAATTTAGTAAACAAAAAAGGTTTCTTCCTTTTAAAGGGAGTTTTTCCTCTCCACTGTCACCAACGTGCTGCTCGGGATAGGAAACAGTGACGAACTGATTCAACACAATCTGTTGGCTTTCATTTTAGGTGGTGATGATGTAAAAACAACCACATGAAACTGTAGTGAAGCTCTAAACAAGGTAAAACCACACAGGAAGACAGACATGTTCACACATCAAGGTCACTTACTGACAGGCTAAATAAATACTTCACTGATCCACAAGTTAAAGATGTCAGCAGTTGTTTCAGACACACAGGAGAGAATCTGTTTGATGAGCTTCAACACAGAAACAAGCAGAAACACTGATGTTTCTACAACTTGTGTTTGATGTTTCATCAGTTCTCTCAGAGGACACTGATGTTTTTCTTCTTCACAATATAAATAAATCTGACTCCCTCAAGTCAGAAAAGGAGCTAAAATAGGAGCAGATCATGGTGACATTAAAAACCTGAGAGGTGTTACAGGTGGTACACTTCTTATGTGTGAGGGTCTCCTCTGGACACAAACACTGGACCACCATGAACGATCATCATCATCATCAAATGCACTGAGATCTGAACTGGTGTTATCTGAGCCGGGTGAAGTGGGCTCCAGCATAACTAGTGATGAAGCTGTGGTGTGGGTGGGCTTCATAAAACCAAAGCAGCACATTTGGCTCGTCCTAAAGCTGTTTTCTCCTCCGCCCTCTCGGTTCGCTCTAGATGCCAGGAACATCAGCCACGAGTCCAGGGTGGGCTCGGTCAGAGACAGAGAGAAGAAGGCTGTTCTTCCTCTGGTGGTCATCTCCACTCTGACTCTTCTTGGCCTGGTGGTCCTCATCGGTATCCTCATCTACTGGAGGTCAGTAGTGCTGTGATCTAAGACTTCTAAAAAAACATCTTTAGAAATCCAAGCGAAGACATGTTGTCAGCATTAAACCCTTTAAGCAATATGTTGATCAGATTGTACACTTGTTTATCCGCCACAGCTAAGATGTGATTTGATGTTCATGTTTTGCTCTTAGATGGTTGTTTTCTCCAAGATTGAGCAGTGCTAAGATGGTAATAATCTGAAGAGCAGGGCTGTAATCTGCAGTGGAGGATGTTCCTGTGAAGCAGTTTGAGCATCAGCATCAGCATCCTCCTGATTGCTCTGCTTCTGTCTCGTAAAAAAAGATAGATCAATAGATGCACCTGAAAAAAAAAAGCTAAATAAGTCTTTATAACTGTAGTGTATGTCTGGTGCCGGCCCGGTATGGAACATGAAGAGAAAGGGAAATATCTGAACATGTACTAGAAGGCCTCGATTATGCGAGGATCTGTGTTTTTTCAGCTCAGCCTTCTTCCAGTGAAATAATCTCTGATGTTTATTTCTGCCTCAGTGAGCTCAGGTTCATGAGAGGTCGTCTCATCCAATTAGAACCATGTCAGGGATTAACGCAGCATCTTTTTTTTTTTCCTGGGTTTATCTGGAAACGAACATGTTTTGGACCAAATCTAGGCTAACATCAAATCACATGCAAACAAAAGTGTTTTCCTGCAGTTACGTCTGTCCGGCTTTGTTGTTTTGCTCTTTTTATTTTAGTTTTTCTCCTTTATTTATTTATTTATTTATTTATTTATTTATTTATTTATTTATTTATTTATTTAATCTTTTTGCATTCAAATTAAACACATATATATATAATATTCAAATCAAGATGGGCAGCAGGAAGCTGTTTGCATAAGTTTGCCCACCCTGAAATAAAAAAAACTTTTAATTTTCTGTTTTATAGAAATGATTCTTTCAGCAGCTGGACTTGGTTTCCTGAAGAGTTTCAGGTCTGTCAGGCTGTCAGGTTAGGGGAGTATTTACTCAGAGGGTCCCACCTGCTGCCCGATAGCGTTCAGTGGAAGGAGAAGACTATGATTGAAGGTGTTTAATTGTCAGGGTTAGGGTTGGGGCAGCCATTATATACTAAGGTCCGTATTCAGAACCAGGGGTCAGATTTATAAAGCTTGCGTACGCACTAAACGAGCACAGAAACTTGCGTACGCCACTTTTCACGCAAAGGTTGTGATTTATAAAACTAACTTGACGTGGAAATGTGCGGTCCCTCACGCCAGCTCTGACCCATGCGTACGCTCATTTTGGAGACGAGAAGCTGCGACACTGTTGGTGAAGTGAGGAATTATAGCCACACTGTGTAATGATCACTGTCAGATATTTAATTTACCTTCATAATTAGACTTAGATTTTAGATCAACTTTAGCTTTAACAGTATTTTTATGCTTCTGCTGCTGAGCCATAAGGACCTTTGAAATAAAAAACTGAAATCTTAAATAAAAGTTCACGCATCTCTCCATCCTCCTCAGACGACCCTGACCTACAGACCTCCTCCCCAACAAGAGACATTTCAGCAGAGCATGACAGCAAAAAGCTTGGTTATAGTCTTGCTTTGGGGGTGCGTGCCCTCACCAGTGTGGATATAAAATGTCCACTTTTTAATGTCCGTATTTCTCATGCCTGCAGGGTTGGGACTTGGGGGGGGGGGGGGGTTGAGAGGATCTCATTTTAATTATTGTTGTTATTGCCCTGCAGGCTCTGAGAGAAAATAAAACTGAAGCTGAGTTTTTGAAAAAGATCGTGAGATTGTTCTGTTCTAAACATCTGTAAACCTGCAAAATGAGGGAAAATCTGTGTCAATTACAGACAATCTGTTCACGTGAGCAGCTGTCAGCACCTGTCCTCCTCCAGACGCACGACGGAGCGTGTCTGAACCGACCAATCACTTTTTTTGACATTGATCAGCTGACCGATTTAAAAACATCTTAACATTCATGAGGTACTTTACATTAACAGTTTATGGTTGAGTGTGGGCATATAGAGGGTAGAACCCGAGGCTGGATCTTGTGCGCAAACTCTGAGGTGCAGCTGTGATTTATAAAGGAAAGGAGCGCAGAAACATGCGTACGTACGGTTTTGTGTACGCCATTTTCACCTTTTGGCCGTACGTTCACTTTTAGTATGATTTCCACGCAATTCTTTGTAAATGTGACCCCAGGGGCCTCTTTCTTACTGAAACGTGGCGTGCGGTAAAATCCAGAAAACAAATCCATGCACATTTCTTTTGTACATCACAATGTGGAACTGAGCGCACGTGAGACACCTCCCCTGACACTCCTCATTAACATATGTTAAACAGATGCAAATTACTTCCTGCATGTGAGATGGACATGTTTGAGTGATCCCTGCTTGATCAGTAATGATTTCTAGATTCAGGAAAGTAATGAACTTGTGAGTTATATGTGTGCTGCTGATTGTCCTGAAATAAGTCTTAGTGGGAGCTTTCTCACGTTTACTCAGTCCTACAGTAAAATCCAAGGAGTCTAACGAAGCATCAGGAGAAGAAGATTACGCAACATTTCTCAGCAGTAGATGGAACACAGGAGCTGATGTTCCTCCACAGTCTGAAGAGATAAAACAGAACATCTCTTAGAAAATAAACATCAAACTCACATATCGTTTCCTTCAAAATAAACAAGGGAGCTCCCACTAAAACTGATTTCAGGGCGATTAGAGGCACATTAAAGCAGGTGTGTTCCTGAGATTTAAAGCTGAAATTAAATCAAATTAATTTAATTATTTATTAGTGTGAGGTGAACACTCATGCAACCAGCTTATTGCTTCTTTTTATTATTTGATATTTTTCCCACAACTGCTTTTGTTTTCAGTTGAGTTGTATAAAATATTTGTCAGAAAAAGTTTTGAGTTTAATTTTTCTCAACATCACAGAAACTTGACCTTTTAAAACTATGTGTAAACCTTCTTTATGTACTAACAGACAAAATAAAATGAAGTAAAATCTGTTTATTTGAGTGCAGGTTGTGTTTCCAGACGGCTCACTTCTACATCGATGGCGTCTCATCTTCCAGAGTTATTGCTGCTCCGCCCGCCTCCACCCTGTCCTTTGGTAAAAAAAATACAGAAATACACTTTCCTTCATCTTTTTTATTTGACTTGTTGGACAAGTTTAAAGCCTTATACGTTTATTTGACAACTTTAAAGTAAAATACTCACACTGTCTGTACTTCATGAGGTTTTATCTTTCATCTTACTAACATTAGAGTTGCTTTTGTTCAAAATAAAACACAATAAACATCTCATGTTTGACAAGAACAAATATATCTGACTGTTATTAACGGGATGTTTGACATTTCCAGATGACCAATCAGCTCGACCACTAAAAGACTTTGTCCAACATGTTGCTGAGCTTCACAGCTCTCAGGGCTTCCAGCAGGAGTTTGAGGTGAAAACAGAAACTTTTCTGCATTTCTGCCTCCAGTTAATAATCAACCAGCTGTGGTTTCTGTGCATGGCGTTGTGTCTGTGTGCTTTCTGCTGACCTGTGAGGATGATGTGACACCACTTTGTCAGAGACTGAATCATGGTGTGAAAGTAGCTGACAAACCATTATTTAGCCATAAAAACAACAACAAACATCTCCAATTTAGATGAAGTTCAGATGTGTGTAAAATGTAAATAAAAAGCAGAATGCAATGATTTGCTTGATTTCATAAAACTATGTTTTGTTTACAATGAAACATTAACAAATGTTCAAACTCATACTAAGAAAAAGTTTTTTTGGGGGGGAAAAATGGAGTTTTGAGTTAGCAGACATGTTCGTGTTCCCATTTAATTTAACAGCTTTTTGTTTTCCACTTTTTTTTTACATGTGTTGCTGCCATAAAACTCAAACCTCTTAACAGTGTTTGTTCCACCAGTGGGCAAAAATGTTTGCTTTCTGCTTTTAAACGTTTCCAGACGCTTCCCAGGGCTTTTATTTTGAAAACTAGGGTGTCAAACGACTTCATCCAGTTCTTACTTTTACTTTGACACCCTTAGAAAAAAAAAAATTAATAATAAATAATTTTAAAATTATTTATAAATTTAAAGATTTATTTAAAGTGTGTCTGTGATTTGCAGATCATTGCATCCTGTTTTCCTTTACATCAACACAAAGTTTCTCTTTTTCTAAAATTTTCTAAAGATTTTCTATTTGAACCAAAGACCTCTGCCTGAATGAGTTTATTATTTTAGATTGATTCAGTTATTTGGTTTACATTTTCTTCTTTACAGTATTTCTCGATTGTTTCCACACATTTCCTAAAAGCTTCTTGCAGCAAAACCCCTCATTTCTCATGCAAAATCAAACTTTACTCTCAAAATGGTTGTTTCTTAAATGTATTTAGTTTTCAGATGACACTCAAACACTGGGACCTCTTCATTCAGCAGAATGACAACAGACAGTACATGAGTGTGCTGGAAAATACAAATGGCACAAATATACATATATTTCATTTTCCCCCAAAAAACAATGTAGTGAACATCCCAACCAATAGTGCACAACAGTTATTAAAAAAGCTGTCAGTCAATTTAAACAGTGTGGGCGTTAGATTTTTTTAAATACACCTATTTCTAATTGAACATATTGAAAGTTTAGACCCTTTGAGAAATCAAGAAAATGTTCTTCACTAGCAGCCGCCAAAGGCCTGTGCAGCATGCTGACCTTAAATGTGTCTCCTAAAGTGCACAACTGACTTTTCATAATGTTCTAGAGCATGGCAACTAAATTGCTCGGGGGGCCACAGTTACTGCAGACCAACAGCTCAGGTGCCAAACATCCAGCAATTAAAGTCATGTAAATAAACCAAGTATTACAAAGATCTGTTACCTTTGAAATAGTTTATTTGGCTGTAATTAATCATGAATATAACATACAGAATCCTATGCAATAAATGTAGTGATAGTAAAACAATATCAAAAACAAGAAGAACACATTCTGCCTCCTGTTTAACACAAATATTATTTTGACATCTCTGACTTGCCAAATTTTTAAACCAATTTAATTTTCACTTTCATAGTTTTATCTTCAACTGCTTTTAGTTTTAACTGTCTTAGATATTCATAGAAATGTTTTACCAGCTTGTAGCCAAGATTCTGATGTTTCTGTAGATACCAAACATGTCTATGTTTAACTAAAAGAACTCATAGTAATTAAAGTAGAAAACCACTGGTTTGGGCTTAAGAGTTGAATGAACCAGTTGGCGGGCTGTGTTTTGGTCACTCTCTGGCCGGATGTGGCCCGCAGGCCACCAGTTTACGTAATAGCCCTGTTTTAGAGGGCTGAGCTTCTTAAAACCTTGCAGATATTTACATGTGCAAAGATTGGGAGGCACAAAGATCTAGATGTGCTTGTTGAAAATGGTCTCTCTACCACCATCTTGATTGCAGCACCTCAGATGACTTAAATTTGGTAAACCTGTGCATCGGTTCAAGTCCTACAAAAAAGTCTCAACACTATATTGTAATTTTCTTTATGAAAAATGTGCCAAACTGCAGAGAACTGTGTGGAGTGTCCAAGTATCAGAAAAGGGGTGGAAACAACTGAGAAAAAGTGTAACATTCATGTTTTTGTGACTTGTGAATGTGTGTGAGTTTTATGTTGTGTTGTAAATATAATTTTGCACTTCTCTGTTTGCCTGTGTTGTCATTAAATGTCCTGGCTGCCTGCTGCTGTTTGATCTCCATTATTAGAAACTGAAGAAGAGTTATGAGGTGAGACACTCATCAACAGAACATTCACTGAAGAGTCGCTCAGTATAAATGAGACAAAAATGTGTTTCTGGGAGATGAGTTAAAACTGCAGCTCACATCAGCTGCATCAGACACAGGGGGTCTTTAGGCTGTTCAGGGTACAATCAAGACTATTTTTATTTTTGTTTTTAATTTATTAAAACAAACAAAATAAAAATATATTTATAATAAAATGGAAAAAAGAAGCAGAAAGAAGAAATTAATCTTATTATATATGTCCCTTTGTTTTTCCTAAAATTTATTAAAAAAAAAACAATATCAGGTCCTTCCTAAACAATTCATGTCAACACAACCTTTACCATTTTCTTCAATATGCAAACTTTTCCAGCTGATTTAACATCAATCTTGAGATTATTCCAGTCGTATTTTGATTGGATGTTTAAAGCTAATGTTTTTGTGAGCCTAAGATATTATAATTAACTGAATTGTAGAATTTCTGGTAATAATGTATTTGATTGGTGACTATAAAGTTTTTTACTAATAATTCTTGTAGCTCATTTTTGTAAAATATAAATAGAATTTGTAATTGTTGTACATGCTTTTCCCCAAATTTCAATACAGTAGATTATACATAGAACAATCATTGAGTTATACACTTATATACAGAGCTTTATCATTCAATAACTCCTTCACTGTATACAGCAAAGCAATTGACTGCTCTTTTTATTCTTAAGGTCAGCTTTTCATCAGTGACAACACCCAAAAACTTCAGCTCACTCACTCTATAAATCTAAAAACCATCAACTCTAAATGGAACAGCAATAGTTTTCTTTCTGTTATCAAATATCATGTAGTTTGTTTATCTAAATTTAATGATAACCTAAGTTGAAACCACGTTTGTATTTTCATAATTCTCTTTGTATCACATCTGTTCAATATTTTCACCAAAATAAAACAATGTGTCATCAGCAAAAAAATAAAAATAAAATACATTTTAAAAACTTCATTACATCAACCAAAGCATTTACATACAAAATAAACAGCTTTGGTCTAACCACAGAGCCCTGAGGAACTCCACAACCAATATTACAGAATTCAGATCTCTCATTCTGAACAAACTGCTTCCTATTTTTCAAATAACTAGAAGTGTAGTACAATCCTTTAATGCCATATTTATTCAGTTTTAAGGAGAATGGTGCGGTCAGTAGTGTTGAAAATGACAGAAGTATTTTGTGTCTGGCCTGTCATCAGGCCTTGGGAAACCCGACAGTAGAGCTCCTAGGATCAGTCAAGCACACAAACTCCTCCCCCTCCATGAGGTGGTGATTAAAATAGGAGCTGCTGTTCTCACAGACTGATTTATTTATTTCCTAATTATCAGTGGGGTTTTATTGTCATCTGAACCAACTTTTAGTTAATGAAACAGGAATGCTGGTGGTTTATTAGAACCAGTCTCTGCTTGTTCTCACATATGTTTCTGTCAGTATAAAACCAGCTTACAGTTTACTCACACTGGTACCAAATAACTCAACTCCTGGACAAAGTGTTTGTAATTTCAGTTTCTTGTTCTTGCAGGAGGTGTGTTCAGTAAACATAGAGATGTCTGCTGATAGCTCCACACATCCTGATAAGACTAAAAACAGATACAGCAACATCCTGGCCTGTGAGTGTTGGTTCATACAGACTTGTCTCTGGCTTTAGTCAGAACATCCCAACAAACAAATGCTCTTCATATTTACCTGAATTCCTGTTGTTTTGTTGTTTCTGTCTTCAGATGACCACAGTCGGGTTCTGCTGTCACCACAGGCAGACAGACCAGGAACAGATTATATTAACGCCAACTATGTGGACGTAAGAAACTGAACACATTCTGGGTTCTTTGTGTTCTTTGATACTTTGAACAGCTGCATAAAAATAGATTTTTTTATTCAGCTGTTCTTTGTTTTTTCCTCTCTGATCAAGTCATTATATCTCAGTCAGCCACACCCACCTACACCTGTTCCCCATTACCGTTAGTCCACCTGTTTGCTGTATCACCTAACATATGAATTTGAAATCTGTTCTGCAGAAATTATAGTCAGAATATATATATTTCATTATATATCAGGCTGAATCAGCTGCTTCTTGTTTTTCAGGGTTTCAGGAGGCCACGGGCTTACATCGCTGCTCAGGGTCCTCTCAGGTCCAGTACTGAGGACTTCTGGAGGATGATCTGGGATCAGAACGTTGGCGTCATTGTGATGATCACCAACCTGGTGGAGAACAGTCGGGTGGGTTTAACATCAGCTTTATTGTGGGCAGCAGGAGGTTTTACTTGCCTTCTTTGCTTTGTTGCCTTGGAAAATAGTTTTATTTTTGTTTTGTTTTGTAAAACAAAGAAGTCATCACCCTCGCTGGGAGCATACCATGACGGGAGTTCAATATGACACCAGAAATGTGAGCCGGGACAGTTAAAAACCTGTCGAATGTTTCCACATGTAGACTGGAGATGATGTTTGCAGGACTGACAGTCTGACCCTGATAGAACTCCAGTCAGGTGGTCTGCCTGGTCCAGTTTGTTGTCAGACATTCATTTCTTCAGGTTTCTGTAGAGACGAGTGACGCGGATGTTATCAGCTGAAGTTCAGTGATCATTTCAGCTCATATGTAAGCAGTCATTACCTCACTGCTCTGTAGCACATCTTCATCAGCATCCAGCTGAATCTCTGATGAACACAAAGTCTAAACTTGTTTTATCTCATACGCACCAGAACCCCCGCCAGTTTGATTTCTTAGAGACAGAAAGTTGTGCTTCCATCCCGTCATGTTGTGTATCATGTGTTGTATGTGTGTGTCCCTCCATCAGAGGAAGTGTGATCAGTACTGGCCCGTGGACATTCAGGAGGAGTACGGCAGCTTCCTGGTTTCTGTGAAGAGCACTAAAGTCCTGGCCTACTACACAGAGAGAACCTTCAGTCTGAGAAAAACCAACTGTAAAAAGGTCAGGAGGGGTCAGAACCTGCAGCAACAAATACAGACTTCAGGTCACCACTGAGAAAAAGTCCAAATGTTCAGAACATCACTCAGATGTATTTCACTGGACTGAGACTTCAAACTAAGAGAAACTAGTTTCTTTTTTTGTTGTTTCCTTTTTTAGCTGTATTCTCGTTTATCAGTTATAGATTAACATCAAATGATTACTTTCTAAGTTTCATTAAAACGCATCAAAGTTCTCATGAGATATTGTTTCTCACAGTTAAAACTAGAGTTTGAAACAAAGATCTCGCACAATAAGAATCACTTAAAGAGTTTGAGTTATGAATGAAACACCACGTTTCAGCAGAATATTTACAAAACAGATAAATTCTATAATTAATATAATAGTTTTAGAAACAAATATTAAAAAGCGTCAAGTCTGTATTATTGTGTAACCTATGAAATTTAATATTAAATAAAAGTACACAGAAATATTGTTTTCATGTGTATTTTCAGGTCTCAGTTACAACTTATTCAGGATTCAGTGTTTTCCTCCATCTTTGCTGTCTTCCAGAGCTCTCAGAAGGAGGCTCTGCGGACAGTAAGGCAGTTTCATTACACCCAGTGGCCGGACATGGGCATTCCAGAGTTCAGCCTGCCGCTGCTCAGCTTCGTACGCAAGTCGTCACGAGCTAACGCCGATGAAACGGGCCCTCTGGTGGTGCACTGCAGGTCAGCTGACGCTGCGCCAACACTGGCCTTCACTGTCAACCTTCAGTCTGTAACCATGTCTGTGCCCCGCTTCCAGTGCTGGTGTTGGCCGGACCGGAACCTACATCGTCCTGGACAGCATGCTGAGGCAGATGAAGGAGACGGGCACCATCAACATTACCGGCTTCCTTAAACACATCCGCACGCAGAGAAACCACCTGGTTCAGACTGAGGTCAGGCCTGCTGTGGCTGTACATCGTCAGATTGTTCATAAATAGATCAGCTCAGGGTGAAAGTTAAACTGATTGATAGAAAATATGATATTTGTATTATTAATGTAAGCAAATGACAGTTGTGTCAAACTGTTTAAGGCTCAGTTATTGAGGCAGAAGCAACAAAAAGCTGAAATATTTGTCCTACCTCTGCAGGAACAATATGTTTTTATCCATGATGCTTTGGTGGAGGCCATCTTGTTTGGAGACAGTGAGGTGACAGCTGCTCACTTGCATAAGTACGTGGATGACCTGCTGACCTCGGACCCTGCAGGGAGGACCCACCTGGACAAACAGTTTAAGGTCAGGCACTCATCAAACATCCTGGGCAGGGGCACTGGAGTTAGGTAATAAGGTAGTAAGGTAGGTGGCAGCTTCGTATGATGAAAAGCACCCATCATCAACAGAAGGCTGTTTCAGAAAAACCTCCCGTAACGTGTTGATCCTCACCTCACTGACAGAGGTGTTCTGTTACTGTGCTCAAACTCACTTTCAGAGAACAATTTTGAACTGAACCTTTTTTATCTAATACACATTTTTTTTAATCATGCGCCTTCGAAGTCCGTTGGGCAATCACACTTTTTGCTCAGGTGCGTGTTAATCTGTCTGAAGTATATTGGTATCAAAATATCTCATGAAGCAGGGCTTTGAATGAAACTTTCAGAGTGATCATCTGTTGCAGGTCCAAATCTGTGGAACGGCCTACGCTGCACTTCATGTCAGACAGCCCCCTGTCACTTAGGCTGTGTCCAAATTCAGGGGCTGCATCCTTCTAAAGTCCTGGTCTAGGTGGGCCGGGTCCTTGGTTCACAGCAAAGAGCAGAAAATTTGGACGGTCTAGTCTACAACTTGATTCCCACCCTTACTTAGCAACTGTGATGATGCTAAACAGAAACAAAAATAGATCAAAATTAGCAAAATATCAATATGTTAGTATTAATATTTTAAAATAACAAAATTAGCTTTAAGGAAATACTTGAAGAACTAAGGGACCTGCTCGTTCATGTCACTACACCAGCTCGTTTGATTTCTGACAATAATAATAATAATAATAAAACATGTCTATACAAATGACAAAAGAATTAACAACGCAACCACCTGAAACCTCTAGACTTTAATTTAAAACTGTACTAATTTCTCTCACTTGGTCCGCCATCACGAGCAAAATAAATCTGCGGGCAGCCCCGATGCATCTTGGGTGGGCCAAGAAAGATCCACCAGACACGATACACAAATTGGGGAAAAAAGGACACATTTGTTGGCTGTAAATTGAGGAGTCTTTGAATTTGGGCAGCCTTCAGCGTGCTGCAGAGACAAGCAGCCAGCAAATTCAACCTTGGTCTCATAAACATATTGTTACTCTCTGACTCACTGTGTTTAATTCTCTGGTCATTCCAGTTGTTTTCAGATTTTATGACTTCTGTTGATCTCTGTATTTTATCCTGTGTACTCTACGTGTTTATTAGATTGTACAGCCCTTTGATTAGCCTCGTGTTGTTTGAAGTGCTGAAAGTCAGCTCTAACACACACTCTGTGCTGACACACTGCTTCATAATCTTAAAGTGGAAAATAATAAAACGCAGAAAGTTACTGAAAGGTGCTGAGCAGTAATTTGATTCAAACTTGTCTGTTTCCCACAGCTGTTGTGTGAGTGTGGAGTGAAAACGGAGGAGCTTACTGGTCTGCAGGACTGGAACCTGAACAAGAACAGAGACTGCACCATCATACCAGGTGAGTGCGACACCTTTATCAGCTGAAGGACGTCCAGGACAGACCTATCTTCTGACTACAACAATCGGTCATAGTTTGGCTGAAGAGTAAATATTTGCTTTTTCCAGCTGAGAGGTCACGGGTTCATCTATCTGTGATGGCTGGAGAATCATCTGACTACATCAACGCTTCCTACATTTCAGTAAGAACACCAGAACTCTGCTCAGATTGAACCCAACAAACACCAGCTGAATACTTTTTTTTTATCACTTCTGTTCCCTTTCATGAACCTGAAAGCAAAGAAACTTGTTAAACATCTTTTTTTATGTAAAACTCACAAAGACAAGGACCTTCAGCATGTTTGCAGCACGTTCAGCTCTGAGCTGACTGCTGGGGGAAGAGGAGAAAAGCTGCAGCAGTTCATGGTGAAACATGCTGAAAGAGACAGAAATGTTTGTTCCAGTTTCTGATGACAGCTTCATTTCAGAAAGTAACAACTGAAGAACTGAGAGGTCCAGAACCACGGCTTTAAAAAGTACATTTTAGAATAATTAATTCATTTCATAAGCTGAGGAGTAAAATTAACACATAAGAAAAAGAAGCTCTTCTTGTTGGACATGTCTTTATTGTCCTCTCATGTCTCCTGATGGCTTGGAGAGTTGTTTTACTGCATTAAACCAAAGTCTGGACTTTATTCACTTCCTGAATTCTCTCTTAGCAAAATATGGAACACGTTTGCACATCTTCATTGATGCTGAAACTCTAAAGCCTTTCTAAAGTTGGTGAACAGCTGCTTCAGTATGGTTTTCTTCTTCCAGGGCTACAGGTTACATGAAGAGTTCATAATTACCCAGAAGCCTTTGCTCAACACCACGAAGGACTTCTGGAGGATGATATGGAACCACAACGCACAGGTCATCGTGTCGCTGCCTGGAGTAAGTTACAGATTTATCAGTTGCAGATATCTCACTGCCACATCATCTTTATACATTATTCTACATGTGTCTGACATGTGTGACGTCATCATTATAGGGTTAGAATGGAATATATTTATACTTCTCATCCATCCACAGTTAAATGTACTCTATCTGGGAGGTACCACAGATATCTATATAAATTTTAATTTGTTAATGATGAAAAGCCGTAATGAAACAGAAATTCAAGAGTATAAAGTTGTGCAGTATAAATAATCAACATTTCTACTTAAATGTTTGTAAAAACAAAGAAGTCAGCCTTTAAAAATTGTAAACAACTGAGGTTGCTGCCATATCCACAACCTCATTTGCAAGTATTTATACCTTGTTGCTTGACACCTCTATAAATAAAGTGAATTTAAAATTGAATTTGAGACTAAATAGTTTTTAACTTTAGCTTCTTACATGTGTGGTTTTAGAGATGTTATGATGAATATATGTTTCCAGTTTCAGTCATGTTTTCTACGTCTATTACATTAAATTATCTGCAACAGAATTACCATATAAGGTCTGGACTTACCAACTACAATTCCCTCTTATTTATTCTCCTCTGGTTCTGGGTCAGACTCTGGCTCCAACATGTAAGGCTGAATAGTCTTCTGTTGCTTACAACCTTTAATTAAATTGTAAATAAAACATTTCTGCAAGCTAGAAAATGTAGGCCCACCTCTCTCAAACTGGAGTGGACCAGTCTGGAAGCTGGGGGGGGGGGGGCTTGAAGCGTCTTAAAGGAACAGTAACAAAACCAGCTGCTTTGAGACATACACCAGAAAAGGGGTAAAAGAGGGGCTTGTAAAGTTGGAATAAGAAGGAATTCAGACAAAAGTGTTGTGGTTCCACTTTATAAAGAGCCCAACTGAAGGATTTAAATGTGAAAAAGAAGGATTTAAAAGCATGGTATGTCTACTTTAAAGTAGATGAATGGATCATATCCTTGGAAAGTATTTAAAGTTTCACATGTTGCACCTTTTACTTTTTGTCATGTTTCAGGTTCAAACGTGACCAAACCAAACCAAATATTGAGTTTTTGTTTCACGACTCACTAACAGGTTAGCCTGGATCTGTAGTTTTATATCTGCAGGTGATGAACAGGGTCAGCACCAAACCTGGATCAGATGATGTTTTATTTTGAAAACTCTTCCTGCTGACAAACAGCTTCCTCTTCGTTTTTAAGTCCAGATAATCAGTGCTTCAGGAGCTCTGAGGTGAGAGGATTATTGTCACCTGACTGTGTCTGACAGGTGGAGGAGGGGGTGGAGCCATGTGTCTTCTGGCCTCACAAAGGACAACCAATCAGCTTCGACCAGTTCACCGTCACTCAGAGGAGCCAGAGTCACGTTTGTCTGTCTAATGAGGACGAGCTGGTGGTCCACACATACACACTGGAGTCTGCACAGGTAATCCCATCATCTGCACTGCTGAGAAGACTTGACCCCCCGTGACCCCTCAGGTCCTCTGCACATGGCTGCAGCAGTGATTCATGATATGTTTCCTGCAGGATGATTATGTTCTGGAGGTGACACATTACAGCACTCTCTGCTGGCCCAACCCAGACAGTCCAATCAGCCAGACCTTCGAGCTCATCAACCTGGTGAAAGAAGAAAACTCCCACAAAGATGGTCCAGCTGTGGTCCACGATGAGTAAGAGTGTCTCTGCTAACCAGAGTTATCACAGCGACTTGCTTTACTCAGATTCTTGTTGCTCAGGTGTTGTTTTCTTGGTTCTGACAGTGTGGGCGGAGCTACAGCAGGAACCTTCTGTGCTCTGTCATCTCTGGTGCAGCAGCTGGATGCTGAGGGCTCCATCGACGTGTTCCAGGTGACCCGGCTGCTCAACCTCATGAGACCAGGAGTCTTCAGTAAAACTGTAAGGAAGTTGTTTCTCCCCACAGCTTCATCGTAATGTTTGTGTTTATGTTCAAAATCTGTTTTATTTTGCAGATAAACTCTAAATTGGGATTTAAAGGTTATATTTTTATATTTCTGTGCAAATGTTGACATTTTTTTGTAATATTTTTGAAATTTGCAATATTTTTGTCTCAAACTTTTAGTGCTGCCCTCTATGGGTTAAACAGGGGTACTGCAGCTGAATTTTCCCATTGGTTACAACAGTACATGCTTTCGTCATAGCTCATGTGTTCTGGTATAAAAGTTTCTCTTATGAAAGTTTGTTACTGCTTTGAACGTTAGCCCATGTTAGCACTGATGCTGCTAACTGAGGGTGGGTAAATGATTCAGCAATGCATTGCCAATACTCTACAGGTCTCAGTCAGCAGGTCAAAGGTCAGGACAGGACAAAAAGACTTAAAGGAAGGGTTGCAGGATCTGTGTCTTGTTGGTGAAATTGTGAATTTATTCTGTCTGTCAGATATTTTCTCAGCTCACGGTAGGAAAAAAAACAGAAACGTACAAACAGCTGGTTGGTTTAATAGTTTAGAGCAAGTTTTATAATAAGTTCCTCCTTCTGAAAATACTAAATCCTTAATGTACCACCTTTAAAAAAACAATCTGACGGAGTCAAGTTATCTTATTAAAACACCCACTCTGCTATAATCTGGTTAATCCTACACCTGACTTTAATCCTCCAGAAGTCCTGACAAGTATATAACATCTACATTGTTTTGTTGACAGAGTCATCTTGGTTTTAGCTTCTCTAAGTAAATGAAGCTAAAACCAAATTATAAACAAATCAAATGTAATCAAATTCTTCAGTCAGTCTGCAGGTCTAATCTCAGGAAGTTTCAGGCTCCTTTCTCACTGGATTAGGACTGTTGGAAACTCACTGGTTCCAGTTGACCACAATAAATCAGACTGTTTGATAAGAAACCGTATCTGAAGCAACAAACCTGGAAGCCTCTGAGCTCACAGAAGGAACATATTGATGGACTTCTGTCATAAAGAGTCTCAGCTCAGTGAGACAGCAGCTGTAATGTTTCTATGTTTCTGACCCAGAAGACTGAACCAGACCTGTTTTTCAGGAGCAAGTCCAGTTCCTGTTTGAAGCCATGCTGAGCCTCATCGGTACACGAGAAGAGGAGAAAACTGTCGGGTCCTTGGACGACAGCAGAACCGTTGTGGTGGGCACCGCCGCCACCGAGAGCCTGGAGTCCCTGGTCTGAATGAACTAAAACAGAAAAAAATAGCATTCCTCCTCCAGGCACCAACAGAGGTTCTGATGGTCCCGGTTCTGCTCAGCAGTAATGTGTTCTGGACTCGGCCTGCTGTGGTTTTCCTTTGTTAAAACTGGACTTGATGGATTGATAATGTGCCTTTTTATACTCTTCATCCTGTATTTGATACTAGCTGTAGAATAACTGAGTCTTCCTGCTGTTTGCCTGCAGACACGTCACTGAATTCTTACTAAACCTTTGTTTATTTATTGGCACAGAGCCAAAAAAAGGGAAAGCTTCGTTTGTTGACATGAAAAATATTTTTTGACTCTTTCTTTTATATAACTTTTCCACTGAATTATTCTGTACAAACTGCAGCGATGTGAGGAGAAATAAGGGATGAGGGAAAAACACGGATCCAATGATTTATTGTAAATGTCATAGAAGTCACTTTGATGAACCAAATTTCTATTATTATGTCTAGATTTTTGTATTTTACTCCTCTAGTTCATGCAAATGATTTGATTTTAGTTGTTTAGAGTGAGAAAAATCATGTTTTGTAACTGACTAAATGTAATGTATGAGATTATTGAGTGTTTTTTTCTACTAATGGTTATTTATCTGGATGCAAAACACTGTTAGATTATTAGCTGATTAAAAAAAAGCAAAAGAACTCCAAATACTCCAGCGTTTTTTTTATATATACACCTGCATGCAAAGCAAACCCAAAAATATAATCCAGGTGCTCTACAACACAACGAGTCAAAATAGAAAAGAATCAAAGTGCTGCACCGGTTCAGGGTCCAGAACCTGAACCTGACTGTGGTGGGACGTTTAGAGAGCTGAGCTGAGTGTTCCCACTGGATGTTGCTACAGGTGGTCTGGGACCGATTGGACTTGGTGATCCAGGCCCCCTGGTGCCCTGCTACACGTCTGTTTTGTTTTCCTAGTTGCAGTTATTCTGTGTTTTTGCAAGGCGTGTAACCAGAGGTTTATAGTAACTAAGTACATTTACTTTGTTACAGTGTAGTTTTTTTGAGGATTTGTAGCTTTACCAATTATTTTTTTAAACAGCCACTTTTACTTTTATTTTGTTACATTTTAAAGATAAAAAATATAAATATACTTCTTTACTTTAAAATGTAACACCTAGTTATTTGTTACAAAGTTTAATATGTTTGAACTCATCATGAAAGATGTTTCTGGAACAGTACTTTTACTTTTCCATTTTCTGTGAACAGTTTTATGACTTTTACTTGAGTAGTTGGTTTTTTTTTTTATCAGTGAAATTTATTTTTACCAAAGTCATTTTCTGTTCATCTAATTTTACTTTTACAGTTATTTTTTTCAAGTACTTGATAGACCTCTGTGTATGACTACATAACCCTTCTCAGTACAACTTTACCACGGTATAAAAATAAATTGATTGCACATTGATTATAAAAACACTCTAACCACATCAAGCAAAATTATAATGTGAAATGCATTCATGACTCAATAGAAATGAATTTTCCTTTACTGTCATTTGCACCTGTCGGCCACTGGGATGTATGTGTGTACACGGTGGATAGGTGGGTCCAGCAGATACCTGGAGAAACATCTGACATCTCAGTCCAGAAAAGCGCAGTCCTAGAAACAGCTAAGATAGAACCCTCAAGCTCTCTGGCCTCTGGTAAAGGACCCAAATTTGTGATGAAGAGCCACCCACCCCACTCAGCAAAACGGGGGTGGGTGAAAATATATATATTTTTAATGATATTGTGTCTAATGTAGCCCCCCCCCCCCCAAAAAAAAACAAAAAAACTACCATGTATACTAAAGAGGACTGTAACAAACTGGTTTTTGATCTTTGATAATGATGATGATAATCTGGTGGATTTCCCATGAATTTTCTAATAATGTCTGTAATTAAAACGGGATCTCTGACAATATTAATCCCAGTAATCAGGGTTTGCTCTTTCTTCTCCCTCAAAACACAAACTTTTAGTAAATTGTAAATATTTTATAAAGACTGTTTACTTAGGTTTTTATGTTTCTGGACATGTAGATTCTCCACAACAAACAGCAGAATAATTGTCCTGTGAGACTTTTCATCAGGCTCTCAGTAATAAAACATCTTGGATCAAAACTTTTCTTCTCACCCTCTTGTCAATAACATGACACCAAACTGCTGGCAGAGAAAAAAACTCAAACATACAGCAGCAAAATGTACCTCAGCAGCCCAGGTCAGTACCAGACACCTACAGGACCCTAACATAACCTCCTTGGCAGAGGTAATAAAAGTGTAAATGAAGGAAGCACGCTTCAGACAATAAGGTTGATACATAAACAGAAAATATAGTCACTGCTAATACCACCTCAGGGTTCCAGATTGAGTCCTGTCCGACCTGTGGATTATCCTTTTTGTTCCTGTATGGAGTCATATTCTAATCCCTGGTCTGAACTGGTTATTTCAATTCATTTCTCATTTCTTAATCCAGACTAAGACTCTGCAAGAAATGCATCTTTTCCCGTCAGAAAATAGGTCAAGTGTCCAGACATCATCTTGACCTGCTGCCATATCCACAACCTCATTTGCATTTTTGACTTTTATTAATTCCAGGCCCAATTATCTCTGCTCGGTGGCCCAGTTCGCATGGCTGCCTCCAAACTGAGCAGAAATAAAAACACAGATTATCCTGTTGCTCTCTGGTTTGTTACGACCTGCTGGCCTTTGTGAAATAATTCATGTTCAGCTTTTTTCAGCCAATCAGGTGTCAAACATTTAGCTCGTTCAGGACTTCACAGCCAGGAATCTGGGTATTTATTTTTAGAATTGAGGATTTCTTTTATAAGACTTGCTTTCAAGCAGAATGTTCATAGTAACTTAAACCTTAAAAACCAGGATTTTATCTTAAAACAACATACAACTGATTTTATTCTTCTGATTAACTAGCTGTGAACTGAACCTTTTCTCAGTCCTTTCAGGGAAAATCCAAAGCTTTTGGTTCTGGCAGCAGTTCTGAGTCTAAACAAGGATTTTTATTAACGTAGATAAATAGAAAACAGATAAAAACCACAAGCTGCTTTGCATCAAAATGACATAAAAGACACCAAGATAAAATAAATCAAGGTCAAACACAAGAAAACAAGCTAAACAACCAGAGAAAAGCCCATCATATAGAGTGAAACACGGGTCTAGAGACGAGTCCTCAGGTGGTTTTAATTAAATCCATTAAGTCAATAAAACGTGGAGATAAATGTAAGAACAGCAGAAGCCCCGCCCCCTTTAGATTCAGAGAGAAATAAGTGTCCTTGAGTGGTGGAGCTCAGACATCTGCAGAGAAGTTATTTTATGGTGAACACATGAAAACAGAACGATCCAGTTTTTTGTTTTGAGCAACCAGTTTCATCTGAGATACGGAAAGCATGACGAAGCAAACAACAACAAGGCATCAGACTTTTACTAGAAGATCAGCCATCATTAGTGTTATAACATTTCATCAATTTACATTTTCTTTATACAAACTGTTAAATCTACAGCTAAATGTAACAGAAGTATAAATAAAAGCTCCATCAGAGTCATGTTTGGTTTCAACTGAACAGAAAGATTCTCTGATCAGTGAGGATCATCACTGATCACAGCTGGTTTATTCACAACTCCTAACACCAATATGGTGTCTGTCACACATCAAACTACCAGAAAGTGTAAAAAAAACCCTCCTGGTTACTACAGTAGCACACAACGTTTACAGTTTTCTACAGTGTAAAACAGGATTTTACCAGCGAGCCTGAAGCATCTTTTAAAGAAACGTTTCTCTTTACTGAGAGGAAAAAGAAAAACAGGTGTAATACTGGATCAGTCAACATCAGCAGCTGCCATGTCTGACCTAACGCCAACTACAAACCACATGAAGTCCTATTTTGTAACAATAAAACCAACTTTTTTTTTTTACAGTTCTTTTTGACCATGAATCAAACGTTCACATTTAGATGAAAGTATAAAAAGATGGTTCAGGAAAATCAAACAAATGATGAAAGCCAGGTTTACAGAAGACAGCTGCTGAACACGGTTCAATAAAAACGGTGAAAAAGCAACAATTACAGGTAGTTTTTATGGAGGTCAGGGACGTCTATGATTTCAGTCCTGCAGAGTGCTCTTAGTCCTGATGTTCAGTCCTTCGTCCATCAAACGGGTCAGTGCTGGTTTATAGATGTCTTTGGTCATTGGGACCACCAGACCCTTTGTTTGTATTTCACCTACAGAGAAAAACAAAAGTCAAAAAAGACTTCCTGAACATTTTATACTTTATACTTCTCCTGACCTCAATATCTGACTTTGTAATACTGTAGACTTATTTTTTTTAACATTAAAGCATTTGCAAGTTTACTGTTGGTGAAGTGACGTTTTATTGCATGAAAAACTGTTCTGGTCCTGAAGACGAGTACAGCTTTGTGTCGGTTTTTGTTTGACCTTTGACCCACACACGTACACACTCACTCACCATCAAGGATCATGCGGGCAGCAATGGCTGCTGGGTACCCTACAGTCTTGGCCATGGCAGAGAAGCCGTTGGGTTCCCCATAGACCACCAGGCTGATGTGTTTGGTCTCCAGCTCACCTGTGGGATGTCGAATCCCCACATCGTTCCTCATGATGACCATGTCTCGTTCAGCCTTGTCTGAGCACAGGGAATGGGGATGAGTTTGTGTTTCTTTAGAGGCGGTGTGGCTCCGGTCAGACAACTCACCATAGGAGAGTTTGGTTTCCAGGTGCTTTGCCAATGCGTTCAGGATGCTGTCTGCAGGAGGCACCACTTCATCACTCAGCATCCCAAACCTGAGAGCAGATTAAAAAACATGTTTCCCCTCAGTTAAAAGAAGCTCTGCCCTGCAGCTGCTGTCCACACGTCTCAGGATAAAACTAAAGACATGAGTGGATGTTCTGAGCTGAACTGAATCAACGAGTCCTTGACTTTAAGCTGCGAGTCGTTAGTGTCTCACCATTTAAGTGTTTCCATTCTGAACTGGTCCCGTCCGACACGTTCGAACACCGCTGCTTCGAAAACCTCTTGCGAGACAGATGGAGACAAACCCACTTGCTGACAGAGCAGCTCTTTCTGCACACAGAAACAAATCAGAGTCAGGGAGACCCTCTCTCTTTGTTCAGGAAAAGAAAATAATCATCTTGGTCCCCACGGCAGGAAGATAATCAGATTTTTACCCCCCCAAAAAAGAAAGATAAAAAGGTTCAAATGAGCCAATGACATGGGTGTAAACTTCAGCTGTTTGATGTGACCTGAACACAGCTCCTCTTTAGGTCCTACATGCTGTTTTCATCGAATGCTTTCCAACTCGTTTTTACATGAAACTAAAAAGCAGGAGCTCCCAGGCTCAGTGTTTATCATCTGCATGCTGCAATTAATCTTTTAATTTTGAATCTCATCTCCAATTAAAAGCTTGAAGTGTTTTCAGAGTGATGAAAGGCAGGATGTAAAACTGCCAATTCTCTTGATTGCTTCTAAACACCCTGAGCATGCAGGCCTCTCTAAGGAATAAAAGCTACAGTAAACTCATCAGTGTCAGAAAGCCTCAGCTCACTGAGACCTTGATGCTGACAAGCAGCTATTGGCAGTAATAGACTTTTCCCTCTTCTGCAGTCACTATCTGTAATTTAATGAACAGTAAAACGTTAAATAAATTGATTAAAAGAGAGCAGAAAGAGGCAGAGTACACAACTCAAAGACTTTTAAACCTAAAGTTTGGTAGTTTTCAATCCATACAGGGTCCTGAGCGCTGCTACCTACCCAGGAAACTGGAGCCAAAGATTGTTGTAGACCAGGACTGGGCTCAGTGTTGATCAGACCAAGTTTAACAAAACCACTCATGGCCTTCGAGAACCCCTGAGGGACAGAGCAGGAGATGAAACAGGTCAGTGAAGACAGGAAACAAAAACATTTCATTTCTATAACTGCTTCAATCTGACCCTGAACAAGACCAGCAAACCAAACCAGCTCAGGTAAAAGCTTCTTCTCTAAACTGGTCTAATCTTTCTTTTAGCACAGCCTGTTCTGAGCAAGCATGAAGGTGACAGTGGGAAGAAATGACTCCTTTTTAACAGGAAAACCCTTCAGCTCAGTGGTGTCATGCATGTTTGAACAGGGCTCAGTGTAGAAGCTGAACCTTGAAGCGCAGTGTTCCTCTGATGAGCGTGTGGGCGCTCTGGATACCGTAGGGCTCAGCGTATTTGGTGCTGTCTCGATTTGGAAATCCCTCCAGGTTGAAGCCTGGGAAAAAATCCATGTCTGTTGTGGAATCCATCAAAGAGCCACCAGCTGGGACATTCACCACCTTCAAGACAAACAAACATCCAGCTAAATATCTCACTGGCTGCAACTGTTTGACCCAAAACTCTGAGAAACCATTTTTCTGTTGCAGTTTCAAGTAACAGAGTGGACAAGTAACCAGCCATCCAAGCAGTTGTGTTTACAAAATATCTTTGTGCTTATTGTCATGAGCACAACTTAAACAACTATTCTATGTCACACATATAATTTCATTACCCACCTCTGCTCACACAATACACAAATGAAGAAGGGGAGCTTTGGATCCGTTTTTAATTGCAAATACATGCAAAATAGGGTTGGGCATAATCGTATTATGTGCAATTAATCATCAGAAACACATTAATCAATTATTTTTTGGCACATGACGATTAATATGATTAATGCTACCAGGCAGACCGACTGGATATTTCCTTGGTCAAACTGTTCGATGCTCTGCTCTGCTTCAAATATGACGAACATTAAAAAAAAAAGTTCTGTAATTTATTTATCTATCAACACAATTTAAAATTTGATGTAATTATGACACAATTTGGAACAGATTTTTACAAAGAGCAAATCTTTCCCACTAAACTGGTCATGTGACTAGGACATAAAGGTGTCCAGGAACTCCAGGGGATTAATTGTCAAATTAATTATCGGCTAAAAACCACAATTAATCATGATTAATTTTATTGCCAATATTGCCCAACCCTAATGCAAATACAACAGTACTTGTTCTATTTAGATGGGTTAGAAACACCTGTGAACAAACAAAAAGACTTACAAGAGTTTGAGATCAAGAAAAAATGATGTAAAACTGAAGCAACAATTCCTCTGCTACTCAGAAGAAAATAGGGGTGTAAATCACCAGCTTTATCACGATACGATATTACATCGATATGTTTGGATGAGGATTCGATATTTCGCGATATCACAAAGTCTGTCACGATACGACTTCAATTAAATTCAATTAAATTCACGTCTGTGATCGATATAGTGCGATATCATATGTCCATCTAGCACAATGACTGTATTAGATGGACATATATCGATTCACGTCAAGAATATGATGACGATATAGTTATTTTTATTTTGCCACGATATAACTGAATCATGAACCCTTCAAATCAATATATCGATATAGATCGATGTATCGTTACACCCCTATAAGAAAACTGAACTCTAGAGATATTTTGGAAACTCCATTGTTTGCCAACTAGTCAGGAACAGTTGTAGACTAGTGAGATACTTTGTGAGACACACAAAATAAATACTTTCAGGTAAGTTTCTTAGGACAGTGTTCAGAATGTGCCAGCCTGCTGAGCATTGTGGTTGTAAATGATGATTTCCAAAGGTTTGTGTACCTGGTTGTCTTTAAGAAAGATGGCAGGGCTGATAGAGTTGAGGAGGACACCATAAGGACTCCAGCTGAACTTGTAGCGCAGAGGATTGTCTGAACACTCAGGAGCAGGAAGACCACCACAGAACGAGCTGTAGGACTCCACCTAAACAACATACACAAAAGATAATAATTAGTAAAAAGCTTCTGTATCTGAGTGATAAACTGTTTCCATTAAACAAAATGCGTTAATGACTCACGATGCAGCCGTCAGTTTTAGCTTGGTCGATACACTCCATGGCCAGCATGTGATCGATGCCAGGGTCCAGTCCCATCTCATTCACGATGGTGATGCCGGCTTCTTCAACACTGACACACAGATCAAACATGTTCTCACATTACCTCAGACACTTTTTAATTATGGTTCATGTTTACACTCATCTGTAGAAGTTAAAATATCAGTCGTTTTCTACAAGTCAGCTATAGAAACAGAATCACACAGGTTGTTTGTAACAAAATATCTGAAGTTACATTTAAACATCTGTTCTTTACTGATATGTGTTGACCAGATGGGTTCTTTATTTCAGCTGCCTTTTGTACCCGAGTGTTTCAAATGTCAGGATTAAATAGTTAAAAAGGTATAGCTGAATTAAATCCATGTTAAGTCCACCTGAAAGTTGATAACAAAACATTTTTCCACACCACGTTAGCTCAACATCTGCTAAACTGAGTTAGAGACAGTTTTGTGTTGGCTAATGTGAAATAGCTGTGGCGGCCATCTTGAATCAGGTTGAATCCAAAAGTTAAGTTAATTAAATCCAGGGATTAAATTCTGAGCACGTCAGTAAAAACATCCAGTGGTTCATTAGAAATGTTGGTTATAAGTGTAAAGACATGTTATTACCTGCCTGTTGGCAGCAGGCCACAGGTCTGTGTCCTCTGCTTACCTGCTCTGCAGCTCCTTCATGGCAGGACTCAGGTAGCTGGCTGTCACCATGTTCACTTTCCTCCTGATGCAGTGTTTAGCAATGAGGGGGTGGAATGAGTAAGGCAACATGCTGAGGAAGAGGAACAGGTGAGGGTTTAGTGAATAATCATTGCATTAGTTGTAAGTTAAAAGTCTAAAATTAACACTTGACCAAGGTAAGAATGAATTAACATTCTTTTAGACTCTAAACAAAGAAGTGTTGCTAGTTTTATCCTGATGGTCAGAAAGTGATCTGCTGTGCAGGTTAGCAAACTGCCCTTTAATCATCTGAGAAACACTTTAAAAGCTTAAGTGATTAATGTAAGTGAAACATTAATTCAAGTATTTATTAAATTGGTGGAATAAATAATGGCAGCAGTGCCTGGCATACCTGATGACCAGGTGGTGATCACTGATCAGAGTGTCCAGGTGTCCCTCCTGGCTGCTGACGTCCAACATCACTGGGATTGTGTTGGGATTCTTAGCAGCCAGCTCCTCTGACTGCTTCAGAAGTGCCGAAGCTGGAAAAAGTTACCAAACAAGATTTGAACACTTTTTTCACTGCATGGTTTGAGTAACGAGCCTCCTAATGCCGGCCATGTTTGTTTTAACTGCTCCCACACAGGGACCAGGAAGTGATGGAGATATTTTCAGTCATAAACTCACCTGAAAGAAGATAGACAGTGCAAAGTTGTTATTTATTTCATCACTGTTAGTAAAATCTGAGACAGCTTCCTCTTGTGTCTACGGCTGTGTGCCATGAAACCATTTAAAGGTTTAACTCTGCATTTTCAGTGATTATACTGTTATTTCTGCATTAATGAAAACATGGATGGTTGTGATCTGAGACCAGCTGTAGAGAGGTTTCCTCCTCTGTGTGCTGTCAGTTCTTAGCGCACCGTGGCTCACAAAGGAAATCTGTTTAAAGAGGCTTGTCCTGCAGGTTCAAGCTCTCATTAAGAATATCAGGTGTGGTGATAGGCCTGCCACGATAGTCAATAAATCAATTAAATCGTATGATAAATTATTTTAAAAGAATGAGGACGATAATTTTCATTGTCCTGCTTGCTTGTTTACTTTCGCCTCTCCCTCTCTGTGCTCCGGTGCACAGGGTGCTCGACTGACCCCTCCCCCTCATGTTTTCTTAGCGTCGGGAGGAGTGAACTCTCGCGGTTAGGTATTGCCAGGTGTGTGGTGTCGTACCCCTTTAGCACGAGAGCTCATAGCAATGACAAACTAAAGAAATGTTGTTGGGATTCTGAAAATTGGAGAAGGAATTGGTTTCAAATCCGAATGAAACTGCTGCAGTGTGGGAGCCAATGACCATGGTGAACTACTTAACCTTAGCAGGTATGTCGAATTTGTTGTAAAAAAATAGCATCTGCAACTAAAACATAATCATCCAATGCAGTTTTCCCAGCTGGGGAAAAAAATTTAAAACAGCACCGACAGTACACAATGATTACTGACAATATTATCATTTATCGCAATAATTTCTGAGACAATTAATCGTCCATCAAAATTTGTTATTGTGACAGGCCTATGTGGTGACAATAAAAACATCATGTTAGGAACATGTTGACTCTAAACGCCACTTAATGCTACAAAGAACAAACAGGTTTGATGAATATATCAAGAATCATCTGTTGCTGGACTGTCGACCAGCCCCGGTTAACATGTGGCTGAAGAAAGTAATAAAAAAACATTCTCCTCATTAATCTATTCATTAAGGTCTCTTTTGTAAACAAGACTACCTGTCTCAATGAGATTACCTGTCTAAATCAAAGTAAATAAAATAAATCCCAACAGGAAAAGTTCAGTTTGATTTAGTCAGACCGTGAGGAAAATATCAATGTGTCTTTTTATACAGTGACAACATTTTATAAACTTACCAACAGTGACCTGAGTCTTCTCATCACGGGTAAGATACTCAACAACAGGGCCGGATACGTAACCTGATCCAAGCAGCAGAACCCGCTTCATACCAGTCTTCTTCATGATCTGAGCCTTTTCCCTGAACAACAACAACAACAAAAACACATCAGAGGTGTCAGAGTAAGACTGCAGTACACACAGTAAGTGTCAAGGATTAACAACCATTTCTTTAATTCAGACTTTAATTGGAATTGAAAAGTAATTTCTCATTTTTAAGTGATTTCAGAAATCATCCAAGATCACTGGAAATTATCAATAATGTTTCACTTCACTTTGAAGGAAATAACTTAATGAAATAATCAACAAAGGTCAAAAGGGGTGTTTTCATTGGTTTATTTTTTATTGAATTACTGAGGAAATTTAAAATATGATGCTTTATGTCAATATATTGGGAATGAAGTTCTGTGAAATTCAAACAATGAATTACAAAATACATTTAAATGTAACCTTTATATGACCATTAATCACAGAAAATGTGATGTTACAATAAATCAATGCATTCATTGTCACTAAGAATTAAAAAATTATATTGAAAAACTTTAAAACTACAACTCTGTTACCACCATATTTTTTCTACAGAATACAATCGAATATAAAAAAAACTAAAAGAACTTGTACTGTATGTGACCACAGAAGTGGCTTTATTTCAACAGTTTCTATTTAGTCTGATTTGATGTAAAGCATTAACACCAGCATTATGATATAATCTCCCAAAGTGACTTGTGGCATTATTCTCCCACCACCTGCCCCCCTCCAATCTCCCTGGAGTCAGACTCGGACACTCGTTAGCGCTGGCCTAATTGGATGTGACACTACACACATGCACATGTCACAGCACAACCGACTGGAGGCTTGACTGGCAGTCCCCTTAATTAAAAAAAAAAGATAAACGTTCCCCCAGCAGGACTTCTTCCATAACTATAAATATCTTAAGGAGACACACTATAAAGGATTAAGATTTTGGTGGCATGGCTTGTCTGGAAAAAAAATGATACTTAGGATCAAGAAGAAAGGAACCTCATCAAGTCTTGGAGGTGGCCTAAATACTGGTGAGTGTAAGCCTTGGTAGAAATGACCAGTTGGTGTTAACGGGTGGTTGTGGTTTGTAGGCTAAAAGCACAAGTGGTCCACAAGACACAAGCGTGCCATATACAGTACAAGCATTATTTCTACTCTGAAGAGGCTGACATTTTTAAAAAGAGACAGCTCATAAAGTCATTGAGAAAAAAACCTACTTTGAGCCTAACTGATGATTTATACAGAAACTGTTACCGTTCTACACCTCGTGCACAATTATCGGGCATTGACTATATCACCATTTTAGGCATAATCTAGGTCGACAACATACACTGTATTGCCAAAAGTATTCACTCACTTACCTTGACTCACATATGAGCTTAAGTGACATCTCGTTCCTAATCCATAGGGTTCAATAGGATGTTGGTCCACCCTTTGTAGCTAGAACAGCTTCAACTCTTCTGGGAAAGCTGTCCACAAGCAAATACTTTTGGCAATATAATGTATATGATGGTGTGCATATTTTTTAGGTAGCTTCTTTTCTTAAGCAAAATTGACAAAAAAGATATTTAACAGAGTGAAAAGTCAAAACTGATCAATAGTCTCTCAGAGGGATGCAGAACTCAACTAGAGGTTCACTAAAAAATCAATTTACATCAGAATTGTGATTCTCATTTATAACAATTCAGAATAAATTTAAAATGGCCCAAAATTGATTTTAAAGTTAAAATAAAATAAAGCAAATCCAATTGCTTCCATTTTATAACTACGTGGAACGTCCTGATGTCAACACACAGCCGGTTCTGGAATGCATGCACAGAAAGCACCAAAACAAAGAGGAAACTACAAAAATGCAGAAAAGAGAGATTCAACTGGTCCAGTCTTCACTGAAGGCAAATATTTGGGCTCATTTTGGTTTTTACTGAATGAGTCCAAGTTTGAAATGAGCTTCACTGTGTGCAAAGTTTACAAAATGAAGATAAGGCAAATATGGGAACACGACAGATGTGCTCACATGATGAGTTTTGAATAAAAAAAAATCTATTTTGAATTGAATCAGAACCAAATCGAATCATGATATAGTAAAAGATTCCCCACCCCTACTTGAAAATGATATTGGGGCGTGATCACAGAACCATCAAATGTCAACAGGCTTGCAAGAAACATGTTGAGAAAAAAATGCAAATTAACTGTAAAGGATTTGAGAAGAATCATGCATGAAGATACCAGGAACCCATTATCTTCCAGTTCTGTCATATTCCATAACTGCAACCTACCTGAAGAACCTTGAAGTACAAGATGTTCAGTGCTCAGAGACACAGCCAGGCTGAGGAAAGCTGAAACCCAAACACCACCTAACAAGACACATAAGCTTAAGTGTCTGGATGGGACCAAGAAGTATCTGAAGACAGATTTTTCAAAGGTTTTATGAACTGATGAAATGAAAGGGGCCATTGATGGACCAGATGGATCAGTAACAGAGTTCCACTTCAAGTCAGAGGCAAGTCAAAAACAGATAACATGGCCTCCTTCCTCACCTGACCTGAACCCAATGAGAACTTTTGGACAGTTTTTAAACTATCCCAACTGGGCCTTTATCAAGTCAGCAAAAAAGATAAAAAAAACACTCCACAGAACAGAACTAGGAGAAAACGAACAAAACAACACTATCATCCCATTTGTTGCTGGAGTAACTGACAAACTCAGTAAGATTTTCTTCAAACATAAAATAACGGTACATTTTAAACCCAACAGGATCCTCAGACAGATTGTAAGACTAATATAGACTATATATGGATTAATATAGAAAAAATATGAAAAAACACATACATCTTTATATCTATTGCCATTCCTGGTGTACATGTGTTTTTGTGGTTTGCTTTTTTTTGTGGTTGGTATGAATGTCAGAAAAAAGCTGACATTTATGATAAGAAAGTGAAGGATTCCATCAGGACTGAAGTGAAAAAGGAGATTATTGTTATTATTATAGCATGAGAGCAATGAACAAGTGACTAACCTCACTGGAATATTTGGGTGGTCACCTTTATAAATCTGCACCTTTCTGAGGGAAGAGGACTAAATAAGGAAATGAATATGGCTGAATGAGCTGCAGCAGTTAGAGGACATTTGATCAGAAGTAAAGGTGCTCACGTTGAGTGCAGTTAAAGAGGTGTGCACCATGAACAAAGCCAACAAACTTGTCCTCATGTTTTGTCAAAAAACAAGATTAATGTACTCTGACAGTAAAGTAACAAATACAAATATCTAAATGTTTTAACCATAGCAATGTTTCTAGTTTTTTAATACAAAATATTTAATGCATTCCTTTGCTAAAAGATTAATATTGCTAGACCTCGTGACAATGTGCCCCTGACACATGCAGGCCTTGGACAAAAAAAGTTGTTTTCCTGATTCATTTGTTTAAAAAAAGTACTTTAGTGTCAGAATATTTAAATGATGTGAGAAGTGAAAAAATAGCCTTTTTATTTTTTATTTTACCAGAGTCAACGACACAGTGTCAGATTCTGCAATGTTAAATTATTTTCATTATAATAAATAGATTCTTACGCATAATTTCTCTAAAGAGGCATGAAACACAAAAATGTCAAAACGTTTTGTTTTGTGTCATCTACATGTACTATACTAACAAAATACGATGAGAAGTTTGTCGGTACTTTTTAATTTAAGAAACACTAAATAGCTTTGAATAATTCAGTTGATCCAGTTTTTCAGGGACATTTGTGTGTTTTTATTTCTCTAAAAAATGCTACAAAGAAATTAGGTAACTTGTTAAATAAAGTTCAACAAATAAACCAACAGATTCTTTTGCAGGATTTTAAGTGGACCACCTGCAGCTGTGTTTGTGTTTCTTTTCCATCTTCTCATTCGCAGGTGATCAGGACAGAGGACCACACACCCTGAGCCTGGTTCTGGTTCTGCTGGACGTTCTTTCTTTTGTCACCAGTGTGCTGCTCAAGATGGGAGACTGTGTCAAAGAAAAGATTCGATGCTGGCTTTGTGATGCAACTTTTTCTAACTCATAACGTACTGTACATGAATTAGGGTTGGGCAAATTAATTGTCAGAAAACCTTTCTGACAATTAATACAGTTAATTAATACAGTTAACCCTTAATTAATACAGTTAACCTTTAATACAGTTAATGCCACTAGCAGGCGCTAGGGCTGCCACAAACGATTATTTTTATAGTTGACTAATCACAGATGATTTTTTTCGATTAGTTGACTAATCGGATCATACGTTAATTGAATATAAAACATACAGCTTATCGCGCCAGAATGCAGCTGCTATTATACAACCATCAATAGATTTTAGCTATATGCTAACTAAAAATAATTGCAGAGGAAGGAAAGTTCTGCCTTGCAGATATTGCATTGCACAGGTTTCTCTTTCATGTTCTTAAAATGATTCCACACTTTTGAGCTCTGTTGACAGGTAGCCATGATACCAAAGCCTGTCTGTATAATGTCTTGTGACGTCCACGGCCTACCCCAGTTACCACTACTGCGCATGTGTGTCAAGGACAGAAAGACAGATGCTGCAGTGGAAGGTGTCAAAGCAGTTTGGAGAAAAAAAACAAAGTAAAAAACAAAAAGAACCTGACTAATCGACTATTAAATAAGTCGACTATTTTAATAGTCGATTAGTCGTCGACTAATTATGGCAGCCCTATAGCAGGCGCTCCTCTTCTCTTCCCTCTTTTATTCTAAACAATGAATCACCTACTTCCTTGTCAAAGTCCTCACTCTGTCTCAGACTGTTTTTTTCCTCCATCTCTGCCTTTGAATTTCCCTCCGTTATCTGAAAAGGTTCTGACTGCAACAAACATTATTTTAAAAAAATTTATGTCAATTTTTTATTAAAACTGTGGTTTTACTTTTGTCTATCAACACGATTTAAAAACTCAATGGTAGTTTGAAGTCTGTGCTTTTGACACAAATTGGAACAGATTCTCAGAAAGAGCATATCTTTCAAACTAGAGTGATTTAAATTGAGATCCAAGAACTCCAGGGGATTAAGCGTTGTATAAATCGTTATTGACTAAATTCAATAAAAATCAACTCGACATAAACTGAATTTAAATGAACTCTGACAAAGCTTGCATTTTACCACTACCGCCACTTCTTTATGTACTAGCCGACTAATTGAAATTTTACTTTTGATTTAACAAAAATCACAAAAATCAAAATGGTATTCAACATCTAATTCAGCTTCAAACTCAAGAAGAACCCAGAATCAGATGCAACAAGTGGACTGATCGGATCAAAGATCATGTTTGATGTAAAGTGTAAACATGCTTCTACCATTCATGGGTCAGCTCCAAGCTTCTACAAATGGCTAACAAACGTCGTTTACAAGCACACTCGCCAAGCAAGAAGTGAGTGCAGTTATAGCTGACCCCAGAACCACCACTGTACAGGAACAACCACAGAGTGTCAGTCAGGGGTTCTCACATGACTGCAGGATCTTAAAACAGCACAAACTAACTTTAACATTGTTGTCAACTGTACAGAAAATGGAAAACATTCAAATAAGTCATTAAAAAACAAATACAATTTTACATGAAACTTTTAAATAACTTATTCTTGACCTGGGGTCAGATTTATAAAGCTTGCGTACGCACAAAACGAGCTCAGAAACTTGCGTACGCCACTTTTCACGCAAAGGTTATGATTTATATAACTTGACGTGGAAATGTGTGGTCCCTCACGCCAGCTCTGACCCATGCGTACGCTCATTTTGGAGATGAGAAACTGCAACACAGATGGTGAAGTGAGGAATTATAGCCACACTGTGTAATGATCACTGTCTGATATTTAATTTTACTTCATAATC
>JARVGW010000002.1:24477438-24490719 GCA_031762495.1 Anablepsoides rubrolineatus | reverse complement strand
AAAATGAGGGAAAAGCTGTGTCAATTACAGACAATCTGTTCACGTGAGCAGCTGTCAGCACCTGTCCTCCTCCAGACTCACGACGGAGCGCGTGTCTAAGCCGACCAATCGCTTTTTTGACATTGATCAGCTGACTGATTTAAATACACCTTAACCTTCATGAGTTACTTTGCATTGACTGTTTATGGTTGAGTGTGGGCGTATAGAGAGCAGAACCTGAGGCAGGATCTTGTACACAAAGTCTGAGATGCAGCTGTGATTTATAAATGAAAGGAGCGCAGAAACATGCGTACGCAGAGTTTTATAAATCAGAATTTTTTTTTGGCGTACGCCATTTTCGCCGTTCGTTCACTTTTAGCATGGTTTCCACGCAATCCTTTATAAATCTGACCCCTGGTGAGCTAAGTTCTTGTGCAAGAAGACCTACCTTTTTTCTCGAAGCTTTTCGATATACTCGAACTTTGGGGTGAGTACTCCATTAGAAGTGATGACAGCCTTGAGGAGCAAATTAATAAAAATGTTATTTTACATAAAACTTCAGGTCAGTTGTTTCAGCAGCCTAAGTGAGCGTCTCTCTCAGAGTGAAGCTCTTATTACATCACAGCAGCCAGGACAGGCTGGAAATCAGCCTGTCAGTGTCCAGGAGGGCAGGGTCCCTTCCCCCCCGTACACAGGACTGTTCCTGCACTGACAGTTTAGTCTAAAACATTCCCCTCTTCCACACAATATCAGAGCAAGCTGGGTGACTTGGTGAGACGCTCACTCGTGCTACTAAAAGAAGCAGGGTTATGAAAGTTAGCTAAAGTTCTTTTTCAGTTAAAGTTCAGGGGGTAAGAATACTTTTTCAATGCACTATACTTTAATTTGTGGTCTTTAAAACTACAGTTTAAACCAAGCGTCAAGAGATCATAAGATAAATGACTCTTCTGGAATGATCGTTTTGTTGTATAAGAAGAAAAAAGGCTTCACTCACATCTCTAACTTGGGGACTAAATTCCTCTTCCTCTATTGGTTTAGTGGCATCTGAAAGCAGCTGTAACAAAAAAACGTTCAATTAATATTGAGATGAAGTATTAGAGGGTTAATTTTCCTCAGTTCACCGGGTGAAGCCTGTTTGAGCTTTCTCCCACAGCAAACTAAATCAGAAGTTCTTCTGAAGGAGAAACAGAAAGGCACAAAGACAACACCTTACCTAAAATCCAGATGTCTTACCATCTCCCAGATGTAGGGGAAGAGTCTGTCTCCAAAGTACTCGGTAGCTTCAATGGGGAGCTGAGCAGGAAGGTTGTCAATGGAGCACATGAGGATTCCATTTCCCTCCACACTGACATGACCACCAACAGAAAAACAAACCAAAACTTTCATGAAGAATATTTTAAAGAGCCAATCAGCCTCTCTGGGTTGATGATTGCGCAATTTCAGCGCGTCTTTTCCTGACCGAGTAAAAATGGGCTGAAACCACGGTGAGCCATAAATTACCATAAATCCTCCCTCTGCCCTCCCAACAGTTCATATATAGTACATAAACTACAATAATGATGGCTGGATAGTGGTTTTTCCACTCAACAGTGTTAAGTGAAGTAGAGCCGTTCATTTTTCTTTTTTTTGTTAATGATGTGAATTGAGTTTAGGTTAGTTTTAGAGTCAACCTGTGAGGTTAACTTTAGGGTAAATGGTCAGGGTTGGGATATAAAATTTCCAAAAAATGAATGGAAGTCAATGGAAAGTCCCCACAAGGAGAGAGAGACACAGTGGATGGGTGTGTGTGTGTGTGTGTGTGTCACCATCCAGCTGCAGCACAGACGGTCTCAGGAGCATTTTTGGATATTTGCATTTTTAACTGTCTTTTATATCTACAAGAGTTAAGAGTTCGTCTGAAGTGTTACAAAGACAATTTGTAGAAACCAGACATTTGAGGCTTTTTACTGATAATATTTTCTTTTAAACATGTTATAGAAGTAATAAGAAGCAGGTTTATTTTGAATATACATAATAAATGTGTTCATTCCTACAAAACTGTCAAATAGATTTACAAAATACACTAAACTGATTCAAATTAGCATAATATAAATCATGTTTTATTATTAAGTGTCTGTGTCACCCCCCCCCCCCAAAAAAAAGCCCACCACCACAGTTAAGGAAACCCTGTAATGATATTATATACACTACAGTACATTTGAGAGCCTTTTTACTACATACAGATCTAACAGCTGATTGTTGTGTTTTTTCATGAGACAAACGTGTGTCCTTCTGCCTGCCGCTGAAACGTGCATCAAAAAGGATGTTCAGTTTCAGAAAAACAAACATGGCATGTACTATTTATCATAACTTTGGTTTTACTTGACCTATCAAAACAGTTTAATAACTGGTGCAAAGTTCAAAGTCTCTACTTTTGACTCAAATTGAAACAGAGTCTCAGAGAGGGTGTATATTTCTGGTTACAGCGATTACAGTAGGTCATGTTAACTAGGACGCTAGGAGGCGTAAAGGGACTCCAGAAGGTTAATATGTGTTATTGTGCAAACAAAAGAAGTAAATACTGCACATGTGCATACATAACTTTTCAGTTTCATAGTTTTCCTGAAAAAAATATTCTCTTTATTTCACTTCATTAATCTGAAGTCTTTTAGTAGAATTATTATCTATAATAAAAAAATCATTGTATTACTGAAAGAACATCCTGATCTGACCTTACCTGTCATGGTCAATGTGTTGGTCAGCGTCATACATGCAGAAAGGCTTATCGATAGTGGTACACTCATTCATAAACTCTATGGAGCCTCCAGTATCTGCAGATATGTCACAGATAGCCAGCAGCCTGTGAAAACATGACAGCAGCTCATAGTTTGATTTAATTAATTTTAACATAGAGCTTTTTAATGATTTCTGCTGACTGACAAAGGAAGTTGTCAGCCTCCATCAGCTCCAGCCTGCACTTCAGTAGTTTGTGAAGTGAATTGGACTTCTTGGTGATTCTTAATGGGACATAATCAAACCACGTGAGAAGGTTACACAAATATTTAATGCAATAATCTATAACGTTTGTTTTCTCTCCAGGATTTTTTAGTTGATATTTAGTCATTTAATGAAAACTACCATTAAAAAATAAACTGTTCATATATTTGCAAGTAAAAAACTTACAAATCAGCAGGGAGTGTCTGTACCAGCACCAGGTTTTCACTGGTCAGATCAATAATCATTAGTAAAAGAGAAAGTGATTTCACCAACTACTGATCAGTATTAGTTCTCTTATATTATTTAATGATTACACAATTAAAACATGAGGCAATGGAAGTTCTTTACAAAGTTTGAAAACATTCAGTGACAATATTGTCTTACTTGTGAGGCAGTGCAGGTGATCCTTCATTGTTGACCAATGAGGTTTTGGGTGGTCTCATGAGCCTCTGAGCATCCAGTCGTCTGAGGAGTCGAGGGGTGTGAGGGTCCCAGTAAATGCCATTTATCAGACACGTTGTGTAAGGAGCCACCTGCGGAACAATTCACATCATTGGTGACAATGTTCTGACTGTTCCAACGTTCTGACTGTTCCAACAAGCAAATATTACAAAGAAACCTAGACCCCAGAACAACTAAACACCTGATCACCTCTGTGGACCCGACAGTTCTACAGGGGTAACATTTTGGTATGAATGGTTGCAAGTGATATGCAATCCTTCTAATAATGATAGAAAAAGACACTTTAAAAAAATTTGCCATTTTTTGGGACTTAACATATCTTCTTTGACAACAGTTTAGTTACTATAAAGAGTAAGGGATTTATGTAGTTTTACAGTTAAGATTATTAAGTGTGTATTACCAATAGTTAATAATGATAAAGGCTCTTTGATTTCTGAGAATAATAAATGTTTCTAAAAAAATGAACAGATGTTATTAATGTAGCAGACCTAAAGCGACATGTGAGATGTGTCTTGAAACACCAACATAAACCTGGGCCTGCAGACTGAAATAGAAGCCCTGAGTGTGACTGACAGGACCAGCTGGGAGGATCAGACAGGAAGTCAGAATGTCAGCAGGACAGAAGCAGAAAACTCACACTGGTCCTGAAGTGAGACGTGTACAGCTCTGGGTGGTTCTCGTACTCCATGGGATCATAGATGCCATCGCTCTTCCTCACCAGGTGGTGGTGTCGGCTCAGGACTGTGGCGTACACTTTGGTCATGTCTAACAAGAGAAACGCAGCTCACTTATTAAAACTATTAAAATGACAATACATATAAACAGCAACTTACATTTAAGGTGTGAGGAAGTGAGGAATTAAAAAAACTAATTAAGTCTGTGTGATCTCATACCTCCTGTTTCAGAGACATCCTTCAACTCATGAGGCTCAACATATTCAACAGGAAGTTCATTGATGATATCTTGGGCTCCCTATAAGAAAAACCTTCTAAAATATAACTCCTCTCAGTACTTTATTGTTTTTGTTTGCAGGTTCATTTCCACATTTCTTTATTTCTTCTGTTACACAGATGAAATTCATGAGTTTAAACCTTTTGTGTACCTTGGAGACGTTTCCTGTTCCAGTGAAACAAAATGTAACGGGACCAATGGATTTGGGCATGAGCCCAATGGAGATCTCATAACCACAGTCCCTCACTGCCTGGATGGCCTGGCTGACGTTCCTGTAGTTATGTGCCATGCCAATATGCTGTAAACAGATAAAAAGTACATCAGTAGTATTAAAATACTTATGAACAACACTTTCTAGTACAGTATGAGGTATTTTTGTCTGTTTTTGTGACAAAAAAAAAAGATTTCTCACCATGAAGGGGGTGTGATGGCCAAGAGCTAAGAAGCGAAGCCCCAATCCATGCAGACTGTTAATCATTCCTGCAGAAAACAGGAGGAATTAAAATAATTTAAACACAATTAAAAATTCTAATTTTAAAATAGGACGGCACAGTGGCTCAGTTGGTAGAGCTGATGTCTCTCAGCAAGAAGCTCGCAGGTTCAAATCCCGGCCCGGGGACCTTTCTGGGTGGAGTTTGCATGTTCTCTCTGTGCATGCGTGGGTTCTCTCCAGGTACTCCAGCTTCCACCCACAGACCAAATACATGACTGTTAGGTTAATTGATCATTTTAAAAACCTCCCTAGGTCAGAGTGAATGGTTGTTTGTCTCGTTTGTTTCTATGTGTGGCCCTGTGACTTGCAAATGTTTCACGTAAAGTTACTCTTATCTGTGTGGCGCAACACCCACCCCAGTCAGTGAACCAATCAGTGAGCAGCGGTTGATGACATCAAATCGGGCCGAGAAGCCCGGCCTGGCTCAAACTACAGGTTTCAAGGTTCCAGAAATCAGAATGGACCTGGGCATAAGGGCTAATGCAAACATGCCTGGGGCGGGCCTTGAAGTGCAAAAAGGTCTGAAGCGATGCTTTGACCTTCTCATGAGAGGCAACAGCTCTAACCACTGCACCACCGTGCTCAGTTATGACTGAAACATCTATTATTTTCACACACCTGCCACACCAGCCCATTGACCAAACGCCACAATTCGATACCCGTTGGCATCAACCATCTTCTCATAGTCAATTAGACGAACCTCCTGAAGAGACAGAAAACAGTAAAAAGAACTTCAATATAATATTGTTAGGAATTTAAATAGGTGACTTAATGTGCTTGTTCTTTTCTTTTTGCAGTAACAGTTGAGTTCAACAACACAACAGTCCTTGTTCAGTCACATACAAGCTGTGCAAATACACAAGTGCATAACTGTAAATGAAATATGCACAGAACATTACACAACATTTCTGAAACAATCTTGACTTCCATGTTGTAGTTTTCATCACACTGTGAAGTTTCCACAATACCTGAAATGTTTGCTGTGTTTTCAACCACTGTCTGTAAGATAATCATGTGACTTACAATAGTTTTACAAGCTTAATACAAAAAAATAGACAAAAAATGCTGTTTGTTGGTCTGAGATTTACTGTTATTTTTATTGAGAACTGACACAGTAATATAATGTGCCATCGCTACTGGAGTACTACCAATACTACAGTACTACTGCTAGTATACTACAGTTCTACCGGCATACTTAGTATTATTAGTAAAAGAGTAGAACTCTAGGACAGCCTTTGAACAATGATGTGCAGCTCACCTTTTTCAGCAGATCATCCAGGAGACCCATGTTGGCCTCCTGAGCTTTGATGGTGTGGGAGAAAAAGGCGTACGTCTTCCTGGGGATAACTTTGTCTTCTGGTGGTCTTTTTACTCCAATAATTAGAGATGCATCTGAAATATCCTCCTGAACCACAGCCCCCGCTTTCATGTAGAACTGAAAATTTAACATAGGCCCAATGAAAACAACTGACAGCAATAACTCTAATTAGTGTTTTTAGGTACTTTAAAAAGCTGTATAACGAGTGAAACTCTGTATTACCTGTAGTATTTTACATGCTCCCAATGGTGTCTCTTGAAATATGAAATCTTTGGTAATTTTTTTTATACCTAAAACCCTTGTAATGAATCAATCTCCCCTCTCAGTTTTTCTATAAACTTTTTTAAATAATTTCTTTAAAAAACATAAATTCTATATACAATAAAAAATACAAATCATAAATGAAAGGTAGCAGAAGAATAAAATAATCTTATAACTGCCCCTTTTTTCGAAAAAATTAATTTAAACAAAAATAGTCTTCAAATAACAAAAAAAAAAAGAAATGTTAAACTCCTAGAACAACAACTAGTATAAATAAACATTATGCCATTACATATTTCTCCAACAGACTAAGCTTTTGTCATTCTCTTAAATACATCCATTGATTTGGCGTTTTTAATGCCATCTTCCAGATTATTCCTTAATCTTATTCCTTTGACAGAAGTACACCGTTCCTTCAAACTGGTTTAAAATTTAGGTTTCACAAACATTTCTATCCCATAAGCTGACCCTTTGTCTTTGCAATGATTGCAACTCACCTTAATACCTTCATCGTGGGGTGTATACAGATCCCAGCTGAAGCAACAGAAGGGCCTTATTCTACCTCCAAATCACTTAAATTCAATTAAACTCTTCTTTAGGTCAGAAAGACTGTCAGTTTCCACTAGTTTATGAGTGCACAGTGATTGTGAAGGAAACTGGACTCACAAGACTTTAAGTTTTAAGCAACCTTACATTTTTTGTAGTTCAGCACTTCCTAGAAAAGTTCGTTTCCCAACCCATATTTAAAAAATGTTATTTAGTTCTGACTTTGCAGTACATGAGGGTCATTTTTTTCTTCTTTGTTTGAGCTAAGAGTGGCAGTCTTACCTTCTCATGAATGGCCCTGCGGTTCGACGGTTGGACCAGCACTTTGACACCATTGTTGGTGAGCTCTTTGACGTGACGTGGAGCCAGTGGCGCCCTCCTCTCCCAAACGTTGACGTCCTCCCGACGAATGGCCATGACCACCCCATGGTGCTCATAGCGTCGCTGACCTACAAGGCAGCTCGGCCTCTTCTTACCTCGGAGAGAGAGGACCCTGAACATGACTTCTTCTCCCCTGCTTAGAATAAAGACATGAAACACAACAGGCTGGTGAGTGTTCCATGTGTCGTCAAAGTGAGGAGATGGAGACACATCAACCAAGGAGGAGTTCAGATGAGGGTCAGATGAAAAGGAGCATCTGATACATTGTCATATGAGAAGCAAATTCCCTTAAAACAATTCACTTTCTGGAACTATTGCATTAAGGCATGACAAAGACTGAATCAGTATCACCTCCCTTCCAGATCAGTTGAACATAAAACAGTCCATCCTGCATGTGCTTCACCAGCTGCACCCTGTGGGCTGTATAGATGCTAAAAATATTTACCCAGAACCAAATGAAAAGGATTCTCCTACTTGATTTAAAGTAGACTTTCAAGAAAAGAAAAGTAAAAACAATGGGCCTCATGCAAGAACATGTTCGTATTCTTATCCTAAATTTAGTTACTTTTGTTCGTATGAAGGGTTCGTACGAACATGTCACGTCAGATTCAACAAACTCTTCTATCTTCAGGAAAAGAGTGTAAATGTGATGCGTAAACTGATTAATGCGTATCAGGTGCTCGTGCACGGGGAGAGCAAATTTACATAATTTCCACCCATAAAAACGCCATATAAGGATATACGTTTCCTGTCTGACAACATACAAGGAAGTGTCCATTCTTAAATTACATCACAAAGTAAAAAGAAGAACTTCACGAGTTCGGAGATTGAAGTTCTGCTCTCAGAGATCCAGAAAAAAACGTCATTTTTAGCAGCGTCAGCTGGATTTGCTTTAAAGCTGAGGCAATAAATGACGACTGCTGTTAGTGTCTCCTGTACGGGTCGTATACAGTCATAAAAATAAAAATCTAAATCATATTCATCTGTTCTGGTTTTCCTTCTGTCAAATATTTTTATTTATGTGTAAACATCTGTGTTACGTAATTTTCATTTATTCATAAGAAGAGCAGTCGCGCACCACATCTTAGAATATGAACAAATTGGTGAATGCCATAAATTCTCCTAAATCACTCGTACCCACAACTTAAGAACAAATCTGTTCGTACGAACGGTTCTTGCATGAGGCCCATTGTCATCTTATATGTTGCTACAATCTGAGAATCTCCTAGGATTTTCTCCAAACACAACATCCTGATTCATTTTACATTTAACAGAAATCAAAAACAGAGGCTGGTCCATTCAAAGGACAGAAATAAAATGGACACCCTGTCTCTGTTTGTTTTAAGCATTTAAACTGTAAGAAATGTAAGAAGAAAAAATGTCAAGTTTTTTACACCATGGTGCACTTTGAAACCAGTACCATCTCATCAACAATTCCGTTTTTCATCTTTCAAATGTATCTCATTTGTATTTCCTTCCAGCCAAGCACAAATATCTGCTTCATCACTTACATTAAGAGCTAAGAGCATGAATAACATACAGTCTGTACAATTTCTGCATGTATGAACTGGACCCTAATGAGACGTTCAGAGATCCTGTTCAGTTACAGATTTTAAGATCAAGCTCTTACGATGAGAAATTATGCTATAACCATTAATGTTATAATCATTACAGTGAAACATTGAAAATAAAATATGTGCAAATACATGTTAACACCTATTTACTGGCTCAGCTTCCATCAGCAGGATCTGTGATTTGAAATTCAGCAGGTTCTTTGATCTTTTATCAGATATTACTACTTGTCTACTATTACATATCTACTTGTCAAAGATAACAGATTTGATAACGATTGATCAACTTGTGATGACTACATTAAGACCAGAGAGGCTGCAGTTATCTCTGCATGGCAGCTTGCCAGCAATTAAATTTGACAACTTGTGCTATTAACAATACTACAAAATATATTTTCTGTATTGTTTGTATAAATCTAGTTATTCAGATTTCAAACGATGTGAACTTTGTCTTATTTGACCAAGAAATAAGGAAGACATCAAAGCATTTTGAATCATGCCACAAATAAGTTATAATCCTGCCTTTGCACTATTTAGATGTTAGGTGGGAACTTCAGACCAAATTTAAGCTGCTGTAAATATTTAATACACTCTATGCAGTTAATTTTTATCATTTGAAAGTTATTTTATAATGGTATTTATTTAATTTAATAATCTCTCTGAGAGAACTCATTAACCTTCATGAATAATTTACAGTTAAAGCACTATTAGTCAATGAAAATGTCTTTACCTCAGTCAGTTTTATGGATATAGAACAAAAACCTGCTATACTCGTAGTTGAGTAATCCAAAACAGAGTGACATCTCGCGATATCTCAGGAGATCTCGCGTAAAGATATTTTCCAGGTTTGACAACAGACGCTACAAGTTTGTCATATTTCAGCATCATTTTAGTTTCAACCTCTGACAGGAACCGCGGCGGGCGACAGGCCTTCTGTAATTATCTCCTAAACAAACGGTTTGGACCTGTAGCTTTAGCATTTACAGAGAAGTATCAGAACACATGGGTGATTATTTATTTCCGGAACCAGACCAATTGTCAGGTTCTGCACATTAAGGCTTGACCCGCACATTTAGCGACACTCTGCTACAGAACCGGCCCACTCGAACCTCACCTTTAAGACCAGTTTCTATCCGCCTCCTATTAGCTCAGAAACGCTGCAGCCACTCACACACAGGACTTCCCCACAAGCTGCAACTTCTACATGGCTACGTCACCCACGCGCTACACTAAACTAATCCGTTTCCGGTCGGGATTTCAAAACAAAGCGCGAGTTAATTTAAGAAGAAAAGAATAAAATCACATCAGCGGTACACATAAATATGAGTGATTTAAGGTGTTTCACTAACATTAAACCTGTGCTGCTTTTAGTTTAGTTGACATAAAGCTGAACAAAAGGGCAACCCCGGTGTTGTAGTTAGTCGTGGACCTTTATTATTTTAAGTATACTACAGCCACCTGATTTCCGGATTTGTAGTCATGTTCAGCAGTTTATTTTTCAGGGATTTGGGGCAATTCAATAAATTTACTAGATGAGATAAAAGACTATGACATCAGGGCTGAGAAGACCTACTTTAGAAAGTCACGTGAACTGTGACAGGTTAGATTGGCCCATGGGGGTCACTTCAAAGTCCTTTCAGCTTCCCCACGTGCGATTTCAGCTGAGAAGCAGGTCAACCAATGAGCTTCCAGAGCAGAGGAGCTGCCCACCAGGGGTATGCAAGCTGTGGCTCTGGGGCCACATGGGGCCCTGAGGTGGCTCTTTATTGTGAATGAATAACCAGTCTAAGCTACACTGAAAAAAGTAAACCCCTACATGCTGGTAGCATGAAGGAATATTAATCACTTGTCAGCTTCCACACTGCAGTTTACACAGCACATTATGAGTATGAGTGCTGTTGTTCATGTGTTCATTACATGAAAACCGGTCATTTTCTCTGGAACCAAAGGTTTTTGAATCCAGGTCTCATGCAGAGTGGAGTTTTTTTTTAAAATTATTATTACTTTTTTTATTTTAGAAAAACCCTGCCGAAGTATAATATTACTTATGCCCCCATCCTCGGCCCAATTTAACGTTCATTTATTCACACTGAACTGTTTTCATGCTGAAAACAGAAGTGTCTAGCTGCAGGTCTCAATGAAAGGCAAAAATCACCTGGCAGCTGGGTTGCCAGGTATTTACAGTTTAAATCTATTCTCCCTTTCTGTGCACATGTTCACCTATCACAACGCACACCTCACCTTTGATCTATACTTTTACTTATAGGCCCTATTGCATATGCTGTAAACATGTACCATGTAAAGCATGTGACTGAAAATGTGCACGTAACCTTGCAGTAACTGATATGTTCCTCACCAGTCAGCTGGTGTTTGATCCGGCTGGAAATGATAAGGAGTTTCCTGCCAAATAAAACCATAGAGACTGTCAGCGAACTCCGCCCACTCTTGGCTTCCCCTTTGAGCTGACAGGGCAGGAAAATGAGTGATTTTAGTACTGGTGTGGCATTAGTTGACCTATAAAATCTTTAAAAACAAAAAGTTACTGTTACCATATTTGGTACCAGGATACCTTGATCAATTTTGTCATCATATAATCAGACCTGCAGCCTTATGTTTTGATGAAGAGAGGGTCAGAGCCGTCACCTGATGGTGAGTTGGGTGTATTGATGGAGGAGGCTGCTGAACAGACCTGGTAAACCCAAACGAGTCAGGAGAGTGAACTGAGAACATCTAGTGCAACCCCCTGTCTGTCTTCAACTAACACTGGAACAGTTTTTGTGTGTCCCAGTGGAGATCAGGGACATGGAATAAGAATAATCATTTGGTTCTTAGGGGCTAGTTTTTATTCAAACAAAACAAAATAACACATTTTACAGTCATCATCTAAGTTTATTCTTATAGACTTTGTCAACATTAGGAAAATGGTCAAACTTAACCAGCTTTCTTCTTGAACAGACTCTGAGCGGACAGGGTTGCTGTGTGGTGTCTCACCACTCAAACGTCTCTGATCTGACATCCTGGTATCCACCAAAGGTCCATGACAGTACAATTAATCTGAAGGGTTATCAGATGGCAGTGAAGTTCAGTCTGTCCTCAGTCCAAATCTCTGAGTTCAGTGAACTGACCGATCAGGTTCAGCGTCAGAGCCAGAGATCAGGGTCAGACCATGCAACATTTAGGGCCACCACAGGGCCCAATGGGGTCCAGAAAACACTTGTTTTTTTATGGTCAAAGCCTTGGTGGGGTCTAGCTTAGGATCAACAGGCCTGAGTGGGAAACAGGTGAAAACCAGGACTTCCTCCTGGTCACAAGGTTGGACAACAGAAGGTTGGACATCAGAAGATTGGACAACAGAAGGTTGGACAACAGAAGGTTGGACATCAGAAGATTGGACAACAGAAGATTGGACAACAGAATATTGGACAGAAAGGTTGGACAGCAGAAGATTGGACATTAGGAAGTTGGACAACAGAAGGTTGGACAGCAGAAGATTGGACAATAGAAGGTTGGACAACAGAATATTGGACAGCAGAACATTTGACAACAGAAGGTTGGACAACAGAAGGTTGGACAGCAGAAGGTTGGACAACACGAAGTCGGACAACAGAAGATTGGACAACAGAAGATTGGACAACAGAAGGTTGGACAACAGAAGATTGGACAACAGTATGTTGGACAACAGAAGATTGGACAGCAGGTTGGACAACAGGAGGAACACTGAGCCAAATGTGAGAAGACACATTTATTTAGTGTCAGAAGATAAGAACATTAAAGCTGCAGTTATTGATCAAGATCAAAAACAAAACCAGTGTTTGTTATCACCAGCTGCTAAAAGGCCAAAGCGGAGGAGGCTGGTGTCTGTTAGCAAAATATCTCATGGATTACTGGACAAATTGTATTGAAACTCTCAGACATGAATCACTTTAGGTGTCAACCCAATTCAAAATGGCGCCCGAGCCAGCTGTTGTAAAACAAAGGATTTCAAGTCAGTCAGTTTGAGTGATCACAATGTAGCTGCATGTCATTCAAAATACACACTGAGTGACAAAACTCTGGTTTCTCCTCATGAACTGATCTCCATCTGAAACATGATCAGTGGTTGGTAACGAGCTCACCTTCAAGGACATTTTTTTATAGATTTAAAGGTGACTAAAACACTGAGGTACAACTCTGTTGTCAAAGCTTTGGTAAACATCAGGACAGAAGTTGTTGGCTTTAGATATTAGACTGAATGAACCTGACAGGTACAGAAACAGAACTGAGCTCAGAGTTTAAACCTTCACTCAGGAAAACAACGTGGGTGGGGGTGGGGGGGGGGGGATCTGTGACCTCTGCTTTGGAAA
>JARVGW010000002.1:24455467-24467574 GCA_031762495.1 Anablepsoides rubrolineatus | reverse complement strand
GGCTGACACTCTGTCTACTTTTAAGATTAGACTGAAGACTTTCCTTTTTGATAAATCCTATAGTTAGACTTAGGTTTGTTTGTTTCTATCAATAATATGTTTTCTTTGTTCATCTCCCACAGAAACACCTGGACCAGTCTTATTCCTGTCCTCTAACTTCAACCAGTGGAGACAGATGGCCTCTCATCCTGAGCCTGCTGAAGATTTGACAATTTGTTGGTTTCTTTACACAACTGTTACCAACTTGTGTTTTCTAACAGATGTGAAAGTTTTTTTCATCTGACTCGTTTTAGAAATAAATTAAACTGGATCAAATCTTACTATGTGAAATCTCAGAGGTGAAGCCATTTTGGTCAAACTGATGCAGTAATACCAGAGCTGACGCTCAGAGGATGGGTTGGTAATGACTCTCAGCTACTACCACAGCAAGTCATTATGTGGTTGGTTCATGTAAATTGTCTGAAGCAGCGACTCTCGAAGTATATCTGCTGTAAAAAATCCTAATCAGTCAGCAGCTCAGAGCCAAGAGGCAGGAGACACCAGGATATTGTTTTACACTTGGAGCCCTCAGCAGGTTTATTTAACCATTTATAAGTTCTGAATGTAAAGCTTGGAGCTTTAAAGCACAGGGGTGAATGAACAGTATACTACATACACCCCTTCTTCAGTTTTAGATTTAGAACTAATTCAGAGTATTGTTGTAGAATTATCATTTCAAATCAATTAATAAAAACCAATACAGAAAGCTGTGTGCCTGTTTGTTTTATTTCTCTACTGCAGTTTTAGGAGGAGGGGGAACAGGAGGGATCAATTTCAAAACACTCAGGAGATTCTGACAACTTTAAGTTTTTACCACGGAGTATTAGGCTCACACAAAGATTTTAAAATTTAAATTACGAGAAAAAAATCCTAATACCTACATCTTGTGAAGCTGTTTTTTCGGTACCAATTAAAATAAATACTAACACATTATCAAAACTATATACCTGAAGCTGTACTACAGTTAAGGGCTGTATTGACAGATTTAGTCATCAGGTAACTTGGATGGAAGCATTTTATGCTAAAAGTGACCCACAAATCATCACAGACTCCTTCATAAACATAATGACACACATTAGCTGCAGGTGAGAGGAAACTGTTAGGAACAGAAAACACGTCATGTAAGATTATAGACTTTTTCTCATAATAAAACAACTTTATCATATGACTGACTTTTTCTCATGTCCTAACGCATCTTAGTAATCCAGGTAGAAAAAATATATATATATATTTTGACTTGTAATATTATGACATTATTCTTATAATTAAAATTTCATTTTTTGAAATATTTAACTTCAAACCTTCAAGTTCTTCAAAAATTTGTTATTGTTGAAATTAGCTTCAGCTTACTTCTGCTAATTCTGCTACAGCTAATGCTAATGCTAATGCTAACACTATTACATTTACTAACACTCAGTGTCAGTATTCTGGTTTCCAGAGTCGTCCCACACATACATTCTCTACACAAATTATTATTTGTCTCTGTGTTCATCACAGTGAGCAGCTTTATTTCGAGGTGAAAATAATAATAAACAAAAACACAGAGTTTCACTCTAATGTCTTCAGTTTATCCTGAGAGTTTCAGACACCTGTCAGAACCTCATCACAGCTACAGAACCTTGATCCAGATGACCTGTTTGTGTTTTCTGGGTTGTTAATTGAAGTTGATTTGATGCCCTAAATAAACTCTTAGTTCTGAACTGAACCAAAGAGCAGATTTTCAGTTTTGACTCCATGTGAAAATAACCTGGAGCGTGTGAGGGTCAGAGGTCACACAGCTTTAATGAGCCATTAGAGGTGAAGTGGTAGTAGCTGAAAGTATTTCTCAACATTACTGCATTAAACATTTTCAAGGTTATTTTTACTGCAGCTAAACCTCTGGCAGGAAAGGTGGCGGGTGATGTGCATTCCTTTAAGAACCAGACTTTTATTTTACCTTTTAGGTCCAGTTCAGTGAGAGGAAATACATTTATTTACTAAGAGATTAAAGGATGCACAGTTCAGGAAACAAGACAATCTGATGAAACAACTTTTAATCTTTAGAAACACTTAGGTGCTACTTAAGCCCAGTGATAGTATGGATCCGCTGTGAGTGGGTCAGGAGGTCCGGATGTGTCAGAGAGTGAAGGGAGGATGTCCTCTGTGTGAGACTAGATGTCCTCTTCATCACTGTCCCTCATGCTCAGGCCCTGCAGGGCCCCGCCTGCCTTCACAGCTGCTGTGGCCTCCTCCACCGTCAACCGGTTGTAGATGGTCTCATAGTTCCTGTTGTTCAGCGTGGCGTCCAAGACCCCCTGCAGCCTGAAGTCACGGTAGGTCTTCTGATGTGGCGGGAGATGCCGAAAAAGAAGAAAATAACAGAGCATCTTAAGAATGTAGCAAACCCAAAGAAGCAGCTGCTGTTTGCAATTTCAAAGGACAAAAGCTGGAGGAGCGAGGATCAAGGACGTCCGCAGCCTTTTATGTGTCTAAGCAGGGAGGAGGACCGAGGTGTCTGAAGTGTTTTTACTTTCATTCACGAGCCATTATCAATCTTTGTCTCATTGCTTTCTAGTTAAACCAGGAAACTGGGAAATTCAAAAAGCAGTTGAGCAGTTTTTGCTTTCATGTTTTGCCACTTCTTCACACGACCGCTTTCAAGGACACTTAAGAGCGGTGGGCTTTGTGTAGGTGTTTTTATTCTTTTGTCACTTGTTACTGCTTTTACACGAGCAGCTCACAATTTAAAGCCACAGTTTAGACTCCTCACAGCAGAAAGAGTCAAGGTCTGAACACGTGGGTCTGCTGGATCTCTGCACATCAGAACCTTACTGAGCTGCAGCCGTCAGACGATGTGAGCAAGAGTTCTTAGCCTGAATTTTAAAATGATTCTGTGCAACAAATGTTCTTTAGTAGTCGTCACAGGTGTCTCAAATCTGTCTTCATTTTGTCCAGCATGTCTCCAACTGCTGCTCTCCTCTGACAGAAAACATCAAATCCAACCTGATGATTAATAATAATAATAATAAAACCTGGACCTTCACTTCTTAAGTTTGCTCCTGTAGATTAAATCAAACATGGACATGTCTGATACAAGCAGCTCACTCCTCAGAAACAGAAAATATGCATTTTTTTTCTTCCAGTTCTGTCACAGCTCAGTTACATACAGTACCACCATCACATATTATAATACTGGACCCCTTACAAGATCCTGGCCCCACATCACTGATCCAGACTCCGGCTCCAATAAAACTACATGTCATGCTGGACACTTGGACCAGTACTATAATAAAGATCAATGAATACCACCTTTGTGTCACAGGTTCTCCACGGTCATGAGTTTTAAACTCCATGCTAATAAAACACAAGCTGTAAGAGTTTTTAAATATGTTTTGTAGATCATCACACCATCACAGAATCTTTGAGGCAGTCGAGTCAAAGGAACCAGTTAAAACAACTGATTCATCTTTTTATCGCCTCAGATGAGTGAAAATGTTTTTACCTTTGTCTCTCAGAAAGTCATCTTTAAAACTTTACCAGGGCCAAATAAACGTAGGTACTCAGCTAAATTTAGATGTGGCATCTGAGAGTCATCCTCCACACAAACTGAGTGTGTCCTCTTGTGACGCTGCATGAGGTCATGGATGACATCCTTCCTCAAAATGAGAGGATCTCAGTCAAATACTCTGGCGGGTGATGTGCATTCCTGTTGTATGTTTATAAAAAGCTGAATCTACAGAAGTTACCAGTCTGGAGTGTGTTTACCTTGACTATCTTGATGAGTGTTTTCAGCTGGTAGGTGTGGAGCTGCAGGTCCAGTCTGTCCGTCAACCAAACACACACAGCCTTCGTCGAGCTGCTGTACCACTGCTGTTAAAACAACACACACACACACACACACACACACACACACACACCTGATTTAAAAACAAATCATTCAGCTTATTCAGATAGTTGACTTTTGCTTTTTATAACTATATTTATTTAACTCTAATATAAAATATACAGTAGAAATACACTGAGATTTCTTCTCTTCCCTCAAAAACATTTACACCATACCCACTCTGTTTTTGTCTTCTTGATCTACTTTTAGCTAACCTTACATTACTTTAATGTTTTCAGCTTTTTAAGTTGAACTTAAGAACATGAAAACGGGAAGAACTCAGTTTAAAATATCACCCAACACATAACCAAAAGTTTAAGTACACCATACAAAAAGACACAATCATTTATTTCTCTCTGTGAGATGTCTGAATAATAAACACTCTGCTTCTTTGAGTGATATCATCATCATCATCAGACACAATATCAGGAGGAGAACTGTTGACCCGTGCAGCTGCCTGAAGGTTCGTCAGTTCAAACATTTCTACAGAATAACCACCATGAGAACGTCCTGCCATCATACGGTTCAGACAGATTCTATGATCCAGAGATAATTAACCCTGAGACAGAAGCTGCAGAGAGTCCTGATCCACAGAGGAACAAGTTCTGGACCAACATGGACTGGAGGACACTCAGAGAGGAAAGATAGATTACAGTTTGTACACAGGGACTGAAACCTTTAGTTTTTGGAGACATGTTGAGCATCGCTACATTTGGAGGGAAAAGGTGGAAGAATCAAATCTGAGAACATCATCCTAACTGAAGTACGGGGGTGGCAGCATCATGCTGTGGGCTGTTTTACTTCAGGAGGAACTAATGACCTTCACACAACAGATGACATCCTGAGGAAAATAATTTTACTATATACTGTGTGTACAATAAAGTGTGCTGTAGTTTGATTTGTGTCTTATAAATAAATCTCCTGGTGCTCCTGGTTGCCTCATCCTACCTCAGCTCTCCAGTCATTGTTTCAAGCACTGCAATAGTGTTGTTTGTTAATCAGTCTATTGTGGACCGCAGACTGAGAGAACAGATGCCCAGAGATGTTAAAATTACTCCCATATCTCCTGACTTCGTTCATGTCGCCTACTCAGAGGAACCTATATTTTTCTGGCAAACAACTTCCATCAGAGTGGTTAATCAGCAGGCTGCTGGTTGCCTTGTGAGCTTTAATAACAGTTAGAAAAAAAATGAAAACCAAGATGGCTTTTAATTGAGCCGATTAGAGCAGAAGAGTGAAAACAGATGGAGGGAAACTGTGGGGGAGGGAGGGCTGAGTTGTTATTAGTCCTGTCAGAAACATGAAAAGTCTGGGCTGGGGGGCTGGTTCTGGGTGGTGCTACAGTAATGACATCAGTGAAAAGTTTTAACTAATTATCAGATCCTGGTGTTGACAAAATTATTATTTTGAGTCACTGTCATTGATTTTTTTTATGTAAAAACTTTAATTTTCTGAGTATAAACAAATCTATTTAAACATATTAAAACTGATTAGTATTGATGTCTTAATATTTTAATTTATATACTGTATTTGAACATATATATAAATTTAGCACAAAAAGTAAATACATAAGTGTTTGTTAGCTTATTTCTTTCTTTTAAAAATGCTTCTTGACAATAAATCTTATACCATTGAAAAGTCTGTTAATTTCCGTTTTAAACGGTGTCACATTTGTAAGGAACATGCATTTGTGGCATGAGCAGTAGAGCTGAGAATGTGGGTTGCTCACATAAACATTTCCCAAATCAACTCTGCCAAACAGCTTATTTTGTTGTCGACTCATTTGGTGGATTGGATGATTGAAGTTAGAAGAAACAAGATATATTGGCAATTGAACAATTTATTCATTTAACAACCAGGAGCCTCAGTAGAATGTGGAAGAACCACACAAAGCCACAAGAAGATTTTGGCCAGATCATTCAGCCTACAGTACCTAAGTGCTGACAGGCTGAGGAAACATCTTCTTGGGGTTATTGTTTTCTTGGGACACCTACGTTGTGGCTGGTCTCTCACATCTCCTGTTATAACTTGGCCTTCAGTTTGGAGAAGAATGTTGCAGAACACCAACTTAAAGTTGGCCCTAACCAGATCAGTCAAACATAGCACAACAATGTTTGGAGCAGATATCTACTGGCCATTGTAGCAGGGCCCATGCTCACAGGTGCTGCAGCACCTGGGGGTACCAGATGCTCTAAACAAGCATTACTACAGCAGGATAAGCTGTTTGGCAGAGAAGATTTGACCTTTTTTTCACGTGTGCAACCCACATACTAAGTTCTACTGCTCATCCCACAAATACATGTTCCTTACAAATGTGGCACCACTTAAAAGAGAAATTAACAGGCTTTCCAACAGTGTAAGATTTAATGTCAAGAAGCATTGTTACATCAAAGAAATAATCCACCAAACGTTAATTTACTGACTTTTTATGCCAAGTTTATATTATACAAAAATTTGTGGTTGTATGTTAATGTCAATGTGTGTGTGTTTTAGGAAATGTATTGATGTCTGTGTACACATTTTTGATACATGGGGATGATTTTTGATCATTTTCCCAGTACACACAGCCGGTGGGGACCAACTGTTCCTTATGGAGATAAAAGCCCAGTCCTCATTTGGAGAATTACTGTTCTATAGAACCAAGGTGTTAGTTGAGCTTAGTTTAAGTTTAGCAGCAGGTATGTACCTGTGAGTTTAGTTTTAGGGTTAGGGTTTGTATTACTGTATATTTTGGATTTAATATAGTGCTGGTCCGTCAGCTGGGGGACTGGTCTAAATGTGGTAGTTATCCTCCTACCTGGTGCTGGTTCAGTTATGCAGTGCCTATTTTAGGTTGAATCAGAATAAAGATAGTTATTTTTCTTAATTTTTTAAAAATTGAAATGTTCTTGTTTACTTTATCTGTTTCCACAGATATTGAATTGGTGACACCTGCTTCTTCTAATTTTTGGGTGGTTTATTTGGATTATTTTAAGGTTATTCTCTTTTGGAGGCCTAGATTATATGTTATGTTTAAGAGTTAGTACAGGAGTGGTAGGACTGCCTCAGTACTAACTTGTATGGACTTAATTATCAGTAGTGTCCACTGGGTCTATGAGCATTTCAGCCATTTATCACTAGACACTCTCACCAGTCCATAAGGTCTAGTCCTGTGTTCAAATAGGAGCTGATTTGGTGATAAAGTGTTTTCTATTAAAAAAAAGGTGGAGTAGAGTTATTGATTTGCTTGCAAGGTCTGTTAATTTGGAGAGTAAAATAGTTATTCCCAAGAAGTTTTAGGAACTAGGCTTGGTTCTATGTTGGATTAGAGTTACTTTTAATCAGGTTTTAGGGAGAAAACAGAAATTTTGTTTTGCTAAAAGGAGCAAATGGAGAGCTTGAGGCAGGTTACAGTCCTTCAAGCTGGGGTAAATTAAGTCCCATTTTATCTACACTCGTCTTCAGGATGGCTAGGGGATGTAAATTTGGAGGAAAAGCTTAAGAGGTCTGATCAGCGTGTAGGACATTGGAATTTGTTGGTGTGTGGTTGAGGCTAATCCTTGTAGAAAACTGGCCTGCATTTAAGACTCCTGAGACCCAAGGGTCACCTTATCCAGAGTTCTGTTCCTTAGGGCAGAAACCTGGGGAGGCAGATACATACAATGTCCCTGGTTTCAAAAACACACCGCCCGTTAACAACCCCAGACAGAACCAGCATGCCCAGGAAGCCTGAAGGTTAGGCTATAAAAATGACCAGTATATAAATTAAAGTCAATGCAAAAACCCAATGATAGAAGAACAAATGTGTGTGGATATGTGTGTTTATGAGTGTGTATTTGATGTGTGCGTGTGTTGATGGGTGTGTTTAGATGAGTGTGTGTTTACTCATGTGTATTGATGTGTGTGGATGTATGTGTGTTTACAAGTGAGTATTGATGTGTGTAGAAAGGAGTGCATTTATGGGTGTGTATTAATGAGTTTATATACATGTGTGATTACTCCATCCAACCATTTATTCTGCGCCGGTCAGATGCAGAAAAAAACTGTTGTTGAAGAGCAGAAGAGTAGAGAAGTAGAAAAATAGAATAAAAGAGGGTAGAAGCGTGGAAAGTAGAAGAATTGAAGAGTGGTAAAGTAAAAGGGTAGATAAGTAAAAGGGTAGATGAGTAGAAGAGTAGAAGAATAGAAGAGTAGAAGCTGTAAATGAATGTGACTGACTTGCTGTGAGGCACATAAACAAGACAATTCCACATTCAAAACACTCCTGTTAGGAGGCCCGGTGGTGCTGTCAAACACAATATTTGCTTTCTTTGTTCCACACCAAATGTTGAGCTGGAAGTGTGTGCGTGATAGATACTAAAGGACTTTGCGGAGACACTTCAAGGCCCTGCTGTCACCTCCTACTCGGTGCATGACTGGGAGCTTCTGAGCTCTATTAGACTCATTGTCCTCCACCCCCTTCCTCAAACCTAGATACACACACAAATCAGCGCTGTGCAGCACGGAGCTAACTCTGAACCCTCAGAGGAGCTGGCGGGTGGCAGAAATCCATCGCTCGGCTTCGTGCTGCTAATGTGTACAAAGTCCTGAGCTGTCATGTCTGAGTCATTGCATTTGCTCACAATAGTGAGCTGAGGCGTGTTTGACAACTCGCTACTAAAATATTCTTCTAAATCTGAATGTGGCAGGTGGGAGCAGTCTGTGCAGACAGCAGACAGCATGGGATGGAGGGAGGGGAGGTGGACAGATAGGATGAGGTGTGAAAGGGTTTTTGGCTCCAGCAGAGCGAGCCAAATGCCCTCAGTGTTCCTAAGTGATAAATAGGTCAACACAAGCAGTCATTGTTTTCAGTATCAAAGCAACCTGCTGCTGCTCGGAAAGTGGAAAATCACACCATGTAAATACCTGACTGTGAGCTCCAATTGAAGAGATTTAAAAAGAATATACTGTACAACTCATGAACATCTCAGAAATGATCAAACCTTATTGCCAATCTGTCCTGAGGAAACTCTGTATACTCAATATAAATATGTGCAATAATGGCGGGCAGCCACATGAAATGTTGAGCTCTGATGCTCCAGGAGGGCGGCAGTCAGACAGAGGTTTTTTTTAACCACTTCTTCATTTTTACAAGTTCTGCTTTATTTGGTTTCAGGTCTGAAGTTGTTTTTTCTTTGTTTGGCCTTAGATGTTTCAATCAAGGATTTGGAAGTCATCAGCTTTAAATAGGATTTATTTATTTGATTGTTTTAAACTGACATTAAAACATTAAACAACAGGTCTGAGGCCTGTTCTGTGCAGGAAACTCTGAAAAACTGCCTGAATGTGTCAACCTGTTCATTAAAATGATAAATAGAATGAAACTATATAGCACCTTATCAAGTCCCATTGGACTCCAGAGTTCTTCAATCATTCACCCATTCATTCACATACTAATGGTGGTAAGCAAGGGCGTAATCACCATCTTAAAAGTGGGGGGGACACATTTCTTTAAAGGTCTTATTTTTCTGCTTTGGCTGAAAAATGTGGGGGGGACAGAGGGCAAAGATATGGGAAGTGGGGGGGACATGTCCCACCCCGTACCTATGGCGGTTACGCCCATGGTGGTAAGCTACATTGTAGCCACAGCTGCACAGGTGCACACTGACAGAGGCGAGGCTGCCATGCACCACCCTTTGACCATCACCAGTAGGAAAAGTGGGTGAAGTGTCTTGCCCATGGACACGACTTAGTTGGATTGAACAGGGGATTGAACCAGCAAAACACAAGGCAGAATGAGTGTTGAAATTGTTAAAATACAGAGAGGTCATGAAAAAGGCTTTAATCAGGAGCTACAACTGCTTTGCTCCAAGAAAGAGCGAAAGAACTGTGAATTACCCAACAGATCAGTTTTATTTATTTATATTTTATACAGTAGATGTCTCAATTTAATTGTAGTTTATACAGTTTAATTTGACTTGGTGCACTAAAATTAAAAAGTAACATTAATCTCTTAGATGTCACCATGTTGGGGGTCACTAAAAAACTCACCTCAAACAATTTTTCAACGTAGAGCTCGTCACTAATACGATCTCGAAGGATGTCCTGGTTCTGACGAACAAAGGTGATGTAGGTGTCTGCAAGATCCATCCCTGGTTTCTGCAGAACACAAGACAAATGGGCCTGAAGACTTTTTATGAAGAGTTGAGACCAAAAAAAACAGTCTGAACGTCTCAGTAAAAGAAGAGTTATATCAATAATTAACCACATTTATTTTGTCTTCTAGATTTATATCAGAGAGAATAATCAGCCTTCAATAGACTGTGAGATTGAAAAGACACCTGTAGATTATCAACAGGTCAACATCCAGCAGGACACACAGGTGAGCTGTGACTTCACTGTAACTCAACAGTTTGTCATTAAGGAGTTATTTACTTGTAGACAACTAACATGTAAATAGTGTTTATCCAGGAGAGTTCAGGTCATTTTACGAGTTAGCCAACGGAAAATAAATCTCCTGTTATATATCAGAACATATCAAAATGATTAGGTCTTCACCAGGTTCTAAACCTATTCAAATCTAATCTCAAGTGAACAAAAACACTTTTTTTTTAATTAATTAAATATTTCAGCCTTGCTGCTTCAGACCAGGAGCTGCTGATCATCATCAGAGTCAGCACCTCGTTAGAAACAGGTGTGGGTTGGCACGACGTCAGGTTGGAAAGCATCAGCAATGACCTCAGAGAATCAGCTGTCTGGAAAGGGTCAAAGGTCATCTCCAAACTATTCTACAGAGAGAATATTTAAGACAGGTGCCAATCATTACAGCAAACTCACCCCAAGGTCAGACTGTGCGATGCCCAGAGAAATTAACTTCATCTCAGCCTCTACAGGCCTTAGTCAGCAGGTTGAAGGTCAAAGGTTAAGGTGTTCATAATGTAGCCTCTAATAGATCCCAAACACTAACTGCTAACTATTATTAGACCACAGACTGTCATTTTATTGACAAACAACTTTAACAAAGTGATGCTTCACTGGCTGTGGAGTAAATGAAGAACTTGTTTAGCTGATTAAATGTGCTTGAACTTAAGTATAAAAAGAATTTAACCACTTTTGTAGTAACATTATGAAACACCTACTTCACAAACTCACTCCATTACTTTTTCAGTTTTACTTTAATCTTTGAAGTGTGGCACAACCTACCTAGGATGAACACATTTTTATTTGATCTGCAGTAAAACCATCAGAAACTCTGTCTGACTTCAGACGTGAAGAAACAAAAACAAGAGGGTCTCTGCAGTTATTCAATGGGAGTTTCTAAGGCGTGGGTGAAGTTTGCGTAAGCTGCGATTGGTTGAATCGATGTGGGTGTGGGTAAGCAGAGATTGGTCCAATCAAGATGTGGGGGAAAATAAAAGACAAAGTAATAGTAAAATTATTGTGAACATGTAAAACAATTTAAAATAGAACAGTCAGGGCTGTTTTGACTGAGCCAAATTGTTACACATCCCTCCACATGTAGGGTGTTCAAATTTTGAGAAGCTAACACCTTCTTGTCACGTGTTATCACTAAAATTAGTATTTCTGAAATTAGCAATCTTATCTACACTTTTCCCCAAATGCCGCTACCCAAACCACACCCACACATCAATCTGACCAATCACAGTTTACCCAAAGTTTGCCTACAACTCAATCCAACCAATCACGGCTAACCCAAACTACGTCCACACCCAAGAAACTCCCAGTAAGTGTTTGCAGAAACCCCTACTTGGAAACAAATGATGAAAATTCAGACACTAATTTAGTCACAGTTAAAAACTTTATATTTCACAAAATTTTTTAATTTTTTCAGCAGCATCAGAACAACAGTGCTAAATGAAAATACCACACATGTACCACAACAGAACCTAACAAGTACAGTTGGGTTTTATAAGAACTGCAGGTCAGTGGTTGTTATCTGTACCTGCAGAGGAGATGGCAGACAATGCTAACAGTGGATAAATGCAGGGTACTTGTAACACTTGGTAACACTTGGTAACACTTGGGGGCACGTGTCAGATGGATTGGACTGATAATCGCTACACTGACTTTATGAAAAACAAGATTCTTTATCAACCTGACTTTCTCAGACAGCACCTGACCTACAGCATCTACAGAACACCAGAGAAAATCCCAAAACCCTCAAAAAGCACAGTTTGGCTGCAGATGTGACTACAGTTAAAACATTTATGATCACTGAGGTCTAAAC
>JARVGW010000002.1:24408506-24431723 GCA_031762495.1 Anablepsoides rubrolineatus | reverse complement strand
CAACTGTGTTACATAGGTTTCACTTATTTGGAAGAGCAGTCGCACACCGCTTCCCCCCGACTGTCTCAAGTGTCAGATGCGGTTCTGAAAAAAAAAGCATTTTAAAATGTCTCAAAACTTCATTAAATTCATAATAATGTTGTAGTACTATACAACAAAATTAATAGTCAATAATTTTAATTTAAACAATTTATGTCATTAGTCTGCATTATTACATTTCACTACTGAATTATAAAGTTATTAGTGAAGAAAGTCCTTCTGGATAACAGCAGACTGCACATAAAATATGCGTCAGGTCTGGACCTCGTGAATTTTGTTCGTATGTGAAGAAAATCTTAGAATACAAAAGAACCTGTACGCACAACTTAAGAACAAATCTGTTTGTACGAACGGTTCTTGCATGAGGTCCAATGTCCTAACAGATCCAAACACTTTAAAACATGAAAAAGTATTTTTAAGAGTTGAAGATGTTCATGGTCATGACATGATTCTCAAACCTCTCATGACCACTCCCACAGCTCCCACCCAGGAACCTTTCTGGATGTGTCCAACCAGGCAGATACCCTTTAAAGTTACATTGATACCATTGTTGGATCTGTTTCTGGTCCTGCTCAGCGTTCTCCCACCATCTTTACTGAGGTATTAAATCTCTTCCTCCTGAGGACGAATTACACTGCAGGAGTGTGGGCTCTGGCCACTCCCCACATTTCTGCCTAATTACTGTTGTTGTTGTTGGGTTGAACTCTTTGTGAAAAAAAGGGTTGACCTGGTCCGTGACATGAATCCAAGCCACTTCTCAACAGATGTCTCCCACGCTTCGGCGCTGGGCTTTTCTCAGAGCGTTGGGTGAAAAGAGGCTCAGGTTGGAACAAATAGCTCTGCGGCATTCACAAAAGGCTGAGAAGAGAAAATCTGGATGGGCAGTGTGAATGGATTGGTCTAATTGCAGTGCTAGAAGGAGTCCTGGTGAGGCAGGTAGACAAATGAAAGAGGCCCAGATGTCACTCCTGAACATCTCCTCGTTTGACTGCTTTTAAAGACAGGCCAGTAACACAAGCCAGCATGACTCCTCATGAGTCTGTGTTCAGGAAAAGCTCTTTCTATCAGCACTGCAGAAAATCTGTTTGCCCTGAGTTTACCAGGACTACTTTATGGGTGTTAGAAGAGCTAAACAATCTCGGCATTGGCAGAGTATGTGAATTGTTGACAACATCAGTGTCTGAGGGAACCATCTCCCTGGGCTGAGACTGTTAGAGACTAGTTGGAAACTCAAAAGTGTGAGGAAAAAAGCCCCTTTTCTGTAGCAGCCTCACGAAATTATACCATAAACAAGTCAGGAGGCCAAGTTTCAGAAAATCAAAGCTAGTATTTGTGTGAATGATTTGCAAAAATGTGCAGTTTTTCCCATTGCAGACCTTCACCTACATCACACCTGCTACTGTCAATCCTACTAAAAAGACAAAACTGCTAACCTCTGTGAGGAAAGTGTAGAGGTTTTCTTTTTCTTAATACTTCAAAAAATTACCTTTTTATGTAATAAAATACCAAACTAAAAGTGTTATTAAAGCCAAAACAACATTAATATCCACAAAACCTCTTCTCCACTTAAAGGCAAGGTTTCACTCAAAGTTAATTCATTAAATGTTTGATATTTCATATTTTATTTATTTTATTCAGTTTGTAACCAAATAATGCAACAACTTGAAACTAATTTTGAATGAAACCACACGTTTTGTTTCTATTAGGTCAGATAAAATACATTTCATTTACAAGATGTTGGTCTTTTTATATATTGCTGAAAAAAATAAAGGGAACACTTAAACAACGCACACTAACTCCAAGTGAATCAAACTTTTGTGAAATCAAACCTAGCACAGGATGAAACACTGATTAACAAACATCTTCACAATCTGCCAGCACTCTCAACTTTGTACAGAACAAAGTATTCAATGAAAATATTTCATTAATTCAGATCTAGGGTGTGTTATTTGAGTGTTCCCTTTGTTTTTTGAGCAGTGTATATTTATTTGTATAAAAAATATTTCATTTAATAATATATTCATCAAATAATCATTTTCACATTTCATTACTGAGTGAAGGATAATGAATGTTTGACACATTTTGACAAAATATTGGTGTCTTTTTTTTGTGGAGTTTAACTTCAGGTTGAAAGTTTTTTGATCCTTGAATTTAATCGCTGAAAACTAAAACAGAACCTTAAAACTGAAGAACAATACATCTTTCACAGTTTATGGAAGGAATTCATACAGGTCAGAATGAAGAAAAAAAACAACCTTTATATTTTAAATTATTGGGTATTTAATTAAACTACTAATGAATCAGCTTGGAGCAAATTCTCCCTTCAGAATAAGAAACATGTTTTGAGTTAAAAAGAGCTGGTTCATTATTTCTTTGACCTTAACAAGTTCAATTTTTTGTTCCATAAAATATTTTATCTTTGAAAGTTATTAAAGCAGAACAACTATTTGTGTTGTATTTGTACATCATAAGACACATACTGGGCAGAGCTGATTAGAATCATAATATTTACATCCACTCTTTACGATTAACAGACAAATTGTTTTTAATTTAAATTGTTTGAATTAGGACAATCTACATTAATCAACATAGCATAATAAATTAAAGTAAATGTGCCAGAATAAACTGAGTAGCTACATTTAATCTGTAGTCCTCAAGCCTTTGTAGTTTGAGCTCTGGTGTTTATTCTGGATTATGCTTCTGCATAGAATAATCTAAAGATGGGGGCAAGTTAATTTAAACCTTAAAAACAAAATGAGTAACTCAACAATCAATAGTTTTCAGAGTCTACATAGAATGTTAAACTTATTGATGATATTACAACAGAGAGCAAGTAAATGTTGCCTGTCCTGGATTTGATTGTCTTTTTGAAGAGAGACTTGAAAGGTTTTAGTTCATTTTCTGTTGCATGTGCCTGGTCATAAGACAGAGTTAAACTCCTTGTATGTAAGTTTTTACTGACTGATTTGTATTGAGATGTAAAGATGAGTTTAAAGCAGTGAGAAACTGATACTATGGCTGCAGAAAATACGGCAGGAGCTTCTTGTACTAGTCCCAGTATGTGTACACATTATTGCATCGTTCACATAGAGATTAATTTTACATTTGAACAAACATTTGGTAAATTTTTACCACAAAGACTGAAAAAGCCCCAATTCAGAGCCTTGTGGGACACCAGCTGAGCAGTTAAGATAGAGTGAAGTTTTTCTATTATTGCAGTTTTATTTAATTAGATAAATGTGATTTTATCCAGCAGAGGGCTCTATTTGAGAAGTTAAAACAAGAGAGTTTTGACAAGATGTCAGGAAGAATTGTCTGAAATCCAGAAAGACCACTCTAACCTCGCTGGTCTGATTAGTTTAATATTCTGAAAAAAAGAACAGGTGGCTGTTTTAGTTGATATGTTCCAAATCCACACTACACTGAGTGGAGAGGAGTAATAATAACATGGAGAGGCATATCTCAGCCACATGTAAAACTACTTGGTTTATAATTTTCTGGTTTGGCTTAATCTACAGCCTTAAAAACTGAGGTAAAGCCTTGGAATGTGTGGACATTTTAGATGTTTAATTAGTAGATTATTTCAAGAAAAATAATAATTATTAGTATTTTCTTTGTAAAAATGTGTTATTCAGAAATGGTACAGCCTGGAACATAGCAAGGTGTATTATAATAAATTGTGTAGTGTAGCGTTAAGAAGACCATTTCTTCATGTCCTGACCTAAAGTCACATTTTTAGACTATTCTACCTAAATTAGCATGCAGGCCTGATGATTCTTGATCTTGTTTGGATGAGTTGTTTACATTCCGAGTGTTCAAACTCTTGGACATCTAATTAGTATTCAAGGGGTCTGTGAGTAAAGAAGTCTTCTTAGCTACTCCCTAAATGCCTGCTGTTTAAATAAGAGTTAATAGGACAATAATCTGCATGTTAACAAGGACCTAGTTAGTGGTTAGTTTACTAAATTGTTACTAAAAACTATTAGGCTGCCTAGTCATTTCAATAAAACATGTCAGTCAATTAACAAAGTTTGTTTTTCGACTGAAAGTGTGGTTAGTCTTTACTTGCTACGATTTTGTTCTTAGACAGCTGGAAATATCAGCGTCATTTGTATTTACTTCCATGTTACTATATTTTAATAATATTCATGTTAATATCGTCAGTTACTGTGAAAGTGTTTTCTTTCACACCGTCTGTATTTTTCAGTCTACCAGCACTAAACTGTTTCAGTTTGATCTCATTAACCAGAGCTGAGTGATGATTCAGTTTTGGGTTTTATAATCTACAAACTATTACAGTACTTTGTCTGACTTATTATTTTTATCAGCTAACATCTCAGTTTATACGCAATAATAATCTAATTTTGCTCTGCATTAGATATAAAAAAATGTTTTGTTTAATTTTTTAAAACATGGCATTTTGTTGTTTGTCCAAAGCTTTGTCTTAAGTGTTTTGTTTTTTTCCTCATCTTCCCCTGTGTGTTTTCTTTTATTTCTTTTTTGGGTAGCGTCTCCTCATGATGTCTTCATGAAGATGATCCTTGTTCTGTACAGGGGTCAGCGGCAGAATGACCCAGGGCACCTGTTCTCCTATGTTTGTCATATTCTGTCTTCTTCTGAATGGGTGTTCTGAAATGTAATTTCACTGTGCTCTGTACGATGATAAAGACCACATCTTATCTCTTATCTTTCATGCATGTTTCTCTTTAATTTCCCCATTTTTTTGCAGCAGATTTTAAACCCAGCTGACTCGTGAAAAACCCTAAAACCTTTGACACAATTCCTGTTGAAATCATCTAACTGAGTTGGTTTTCAAATGTTTTCCAAAGGTTTGTCTGACAGCCAGATGGTCTCACTCTGTAAGGGCAGACTTGTTTGCATCTTTGGGGTCGTGTACACATTACTTTACAGTTTAACATCATAATTTATTTCTCTGATCAATGAATAGTTGTGTTTTTTATTGTATTTGTCCTGTCTGACAGTTGATTTAAAAATTGCTTTGTTGAGTTGTGGATTATGAAGTTTTAATAGACGCTCATCACAGAAAAAAGAAGGTGGGTGAAAATTGTTTGTTTTAGTCACCAAAATATCTCATGAACAAGCAGACACATTTTTAAAAAAAAATAGCAGAAAATAATTATTGGGTGTATAATTTTTTTTTATTTTTTAGGTCAACCTGATTAAAGATGGCTGCCTCATCCAGCTGGTATTAAAATACCAAAATGGCTGAAATATATGAAGATAATTTTGTTTTTTATTCAATTACTCATGGAGCACTGGCTGAATTCTAATGAACTTTTCAGGAAGTATTTGTTAAATAAACATCTACAACTGAATAGCCCTTACAGTCACACCAATTCAAGATGGCCACCACAACCAACTGAAGCTTTGTCAATTTCACAGATAAATTACGATAGTTAAAATCTGATGCAGTAGTAGCTGAAAGTCAAACAGTCAAGATGTGTATTTAAATTAAATTAGGTCTGAAATGGTTTTAAATCGTCCTCCTCTTCATCTTTCTGTCTGGTTTTCTGAGGAGAACACTCCATTAAAGAGGACACACACATGCATTCGTAGGGATCATGATTTTTGCTCAGTTGCACACAACACAAAAACATTCATTTCACTCCCCCACCCAAACACTTAATTAGGCTTCCTCCTCCTCCCCTTCCCTCTCTCCCATTCAGGCGGCACAGCAGTTGTCCATAAGGGTCATGTTCCGATTTGGAAAGTATTGATTAGAACGTTTATCCCCTCAATCGGTGTGACAGAGCCCTCAGGGCCTGAACACACACACATACACACACACTTTATTTATTTATTTATATATATATATATATATATATATATATACACACACACTCGCACATGTAAAAGTACTGCAAGTTCTCTGTCTAATTCAGCTTAGAGAATAACATATTTTACAACACAGCTCATCTAATTCATTATGTCCTTTATCAATAAAATAACGGTAAAAAAAAAAAACATTTTCAGCTGGACATAAAATGTGTATTTTGTAACAAGCACAATAATAATATATTTTTTTCAACAAAGATAAGAAGTTTTATTTTACAATGAACTTATTTGGTCAATTATGGTGTATTTAGGTAAAAATGGCAGCCTACCAGGCAGGAGAAGGAGTCGTTCATGCGGTGCTGCAGGGTCTTTTTCTGTAGGACTCTGAACAGTGTGGCATGGTCAAATCGACTTGGAGCTGCAGAGATCAGGTCCTCCACTCCTTGACGCTGACTGGGATCCAAACCTGAATAGAAAAGAGCCACACAGAAATGTTTACGGAGAAGAATAGCACATTTACACAATTCAATTAGATTCAGTTTGAGTTTAGACTTTACATGAACTGAATTTACACAATGAAACTTTAATAAAATGAAGGAGGTACTACAGGTACTACGAGGTGCCAGGTCCTTAGATATGGACTGTTAGGTCTCTGTACAACCGGTGTTGGAGCTTAGTCTGCATTACTGGCAGTAAGTTGAGCTCGCTTCCAGTGAGAGTTGGACTGCACCAAATTGTCCTTTGTCGTGATTCCGTTCATAACTTTAAGTATTTTTTACAGATGAGGGATGAATGGAGTGCAGATCGACAGGCAGATTGTTGCTGTACCGATCTGTTGTGGTGAAGCAAGAGCTGAGCCAGAAGGCAAAGCTTTCGATTTACTGATCGGTCTACGTTCCTACCCTGATCTATGGTCACGAGCTTTGGTAGTGACCGAAAGAACAACAAGCAGAAATGAGTTTCCTCCGCAGGGTGTCTGGGCTCTCCCTTAAAGATAGGGTGAGAAGCTCGGTCATCCGGGAGGGACTCAGAGTAGAGTCACTGCTCCTCCACATTGAGAGGAGCCAGTTGAGGTGGCTCGGGCATCTGGTTAGGATGCTTCTGGTGAGGGCACGTCCCACTGGGAGGAGACCCGGAGGAAGACCCAGGACACGATGGAGGGACTATGTCTCTCAGCTGGCCTGGGACCGCCTTGGGATTTCTACAGACGAGCTGGCCCAAGTGGCTGGGGAAAGGGAAGTCTGGGTCTCTCTGCAAAGGTTGCTGCCCCCGCGACCAGACCCCAGATAAGCGTAAGAAAGATGGATGGATAATCGGATGGATGGATGGATGGATGATAGATATAAAGGTGCTGTACAAATACAGACCATTTCCTTTTTATCAGAGATCAGAGTAAACAATTTTAAATGCATCACAGACATTGAAGTTCCTGAATCAACTTTCAAATGTCAAAAATGGATTTTGATTGTCTGTGCAGAGAGTCAGCAGTCAGCTTCTGTTGGTTTCAGTAAAGCTTCTGTAGCTTCATGGAGGTAAAATAGGTTGCAGTAAAGCTGCATGTTTACATCTTTATCTTTTCTTTGTCTTCAATAATGACTTTAAAAAGTTTGATTCCTGTTTAAATGTACAGGGAGAAACATCCCATTAGCTTTGCAATAGGGTTTTTCTTATTAAATTAGCTTTATGCTAATTGTTGATTAGCAGCAAGTGATTAATATTTATTGTTCATATGTTATTGTGCATGTTGATTATGCATCAGTGATAATTCATTTAAAACAAATGATATTTATTAAAGTTTCAAGATAACCAAAGTACAACAATAAATGTTTTTAATCACATTACAGCCATCTGCATAATAAATTAAAATTATATGTGCTTTAAGATTCCCAGCTTGTTTAGAGTCCAACATTTCTCATGTGTCGAGGTTAGTTTGTCATTTAAATTGTGGACAAACAAACTCTGAGATGCTTCAGTCCAAACTGCACACAGGATTATAAAATATGCAATATTTAACCAGGTGTGTAGAGATGTTCAGTGATTATCAGTGACATCAATCAAAATACAGGGCAGAGGAAGGAGATTCAGAGAACAATGAACTTATTCAAAGGAATTTAAAACAATTTGGCCTATCCAGCTGTTTCTGCCCACAATCCTCCATTACAGATAAACTGACAGTAACCACACTCAGCAGCTGCTGAGATATAACAGATTTACAACAATTAGTTCACATTAAACTGAACTGCCTACAAGAGGGACTGAGTTTGACTTTTCATGCTTCATCTGCATTTTTTAGACTCTGAGCTTCATAAAAAAGGCAAAAGATGAAAAACAAGCATTAAAGGACAGCAAATTAGTTTTCTTCTTTTAAAAGTTTTTACAAAAACAAATTGGATTTACTAAATTTGTCACTGTTAGTTAAGCCAGTTTATTTCAAAGATTTCTTTTATTTTATTCGAAGAAAAAAGATGAAAAGATTCAGGAAATGACAACAGTTCAAGTTCATCCCGGGACAAAGAAAAATGAGTTTCAGCTCCTTGACCCCCACCCACTCCCTCCTCATCCTCCTCCCCCATGACCCAGAAATAAAACTCAGCAAGTTGCAGTTGATAAAATGCTTCTGGAGAGGAGCAGTATGTTTAAAAAAAACTCTTCAGTTTCCAAACAGCAGAAAATACAACTAGAGCTGCTCAGAACTCCACCAGAAGCTTAAACCTAAAATTCTCCAGCTGTGTGTGTGTGTGTGTGTGGGTGTGTGTGTGTGTGTATTATTTTTAAATGTACTAAAGAAAACTGTAGGAGTAAGAAGAGTTTGTTTCAAAAGATCTGAAATTTTAGAAAAGTCAAATTAGTCCTCATCATCATTATATCAGGTACAGTTCAAACTGTGACCTGACTAAACTGTCAGTAGATCTAAACAGGACTGCCTTTTCTCATGTGCTTTACTGAAAACAAGTCCTTTATTGTTTCTCGGTGTTTAACTGATTTTGTTCAGGCTGATCAAACTTCATATTTTAATGTAATATTTGGATGATTTGTTCTGAAAATGTGCAAGGAAATAAAAGCCAAAACCTTGATAACCCAGCTGTCATATTTTCCTGACTTTAAGTTTTGTTGATTTTTTTAAATTAACATTGGTTAAAATGTTTTTTTAGAGGCACAGAGCTGATACCTAGATCAGATTTTGCAGCTGAGGGAAGACGGCCCCGCAGCTGTAGACAATACTGCGGCTCTGAGGCCAGCCATGGTAGCATCAACAGTAAACAGGCCAACCAAAGCAGCAGAAGAGGCACACGGCAGCCCGCTCTGAGCAAAGCTGGGTTCATTTCCAGTCCTTTCAGGCCGTCCTGTTAATGGCCCCGCTAAATGAAAAGCCCGACACTCTCCACTCTCTTATTGTGGGAATACATTTAGAGATGGGAAGTTTGCGAGCACGACACATGGCTTCACAAAAGACGGCGGCTTGCCGAAGAATGCCAGCACCGTTTCCACGCCTGCGCCGCCCGCGGCCTTGTGCTCAAGACGAGCATTAGTGATTGCTTTTTTATTAACGCAACCATTTTGGTTTTGTTTGGACCCAGACTCCATGAGGATTGTTGGACTGCCGAGGCCCCGCCCACCTCGGCTTTTCTTTGTGGCTTTTGTTGGAAAGGAAAGAAAAGCAAAAGTGAAATCTTCACAATCAACTTCCAATCAACGCTCCTCTTTCTGTGTTTATTGCGGGCGACTCGCAGGTTTTCTGTGTGTTCCTGCCCTTCGGCTCATGTGGCCTGATTTTTCTCCATCTGATTCTGATGTAGGTCATATTACATTTGTTACCTTCGAAAACACGGGATTGTCCCTAATGTAATTTGGAGAAAAGACTGGGAGTGAAGGAGGCAAGTCTAAAGAAAACGAGACAAAGCGATATAGATTAGTGCTGATAATAAGAAGAGGGAAGAGGAGGGGAAGTATTGATTGAGGGACAGACGGCAGAAGAGTGATGATGATCCGTGTCAAGTCCAACTTTCAGCTATTATCTGCAGCGTGTGTGTGTGTGTGTGTGTGTTTGGGGTGTGGGGCTGAGGGATGCTTGTAAATGATTGTATGTGGCAGAAAACATGGATGGATGTCAGAGCTCCTGGCACAGATGGTGCAGTCTGCAGGTTTTCATATCTCTGTATTCATGGAGGAGTTGCTCATCATGTTGGGATTAAAGTTAAAATGTTAAAAACCTGCAGGAATACCAAAGTAAATTTCTGTATGTTTCTGCACATGATTAGGACTTGAATTAGTTTGTCCCAAATGAGAAAGGTTTAGTTTAATTTGACTAAATTGTCATGTATGCCCAAGTGTTGAGGATTGTGTGGTGGGGGTTGTTTTCTCTGCTCAATCTCTCTATATCCATCTGCTCTGGGCTGCCTTGGCATTGTCACAACAACAGTCACATCTATGTGACATGCTGCTCTGAAAGGTGGTGGCAGCCACTGATGGCAGGTTATTGATGCGGAGGAGGAGGAGGAGGTGGAGGTCGCAGAGCATTTCAGATTTAGGTGCACATGACTGAGAGATGTGACATGATCTGGCTGTCAGAACGGAGCAGCGGCGGCGATGTAAGGGCGAGCAGAGATGAAGAACCTGACAGACATCAGAGTCCGTCCCGCTGACCGTGGCTTCTCCTCGCGAGTGCTCAGACAGACAGAGAAAAGTTTAACCCAAGAAACATGAATGCAGGAGTCTGGGAGGTTAAGGTGAATGGACAGTTTTGACATTTTTCCTCAGGATCATCCCCTCTGTCAAACTGACCACCTGCTTTAGTAAAAAACCCAAATGACAGGTGTAAATATCTCGGAAAACACCTTGAGGAGCCAGTCTGGGCCTGTCTGTTCTTATTGATGACACAAGTTACAACCTGTGTAAGAAAAGTGGACTTCTGATCATTTCACTTCTTTTAGATTTGTAGGATGTTTTAATTTTAAAACAAAAATTAGCTGTGACGGAAATAAGTTATCACTAAACCTGTGTAAGTAAAAGATTATACAGTTTGGAAGGCATACAAAACTATCTAATGTGGAACTTATATTTGATAAGACACATATAAAGCGTAAATGAAACTCAATTTTCTGGAAATCTAATTTAAAACACTTAAAAGCAAACCTGGTAAAATAAAGAAGAAGCAATATATTGGATCTTAAATTACTGTATATTCTTTACTCCTCAATGTTTTAACTCTACCTATTTTACTGTGCTGAGTTCTGTGGAAACAGCTTTAAAAGCATACAGCCCATAATCACACTTCAGAAAAAAGCAATAAAGATAATTAAAGTAGGATACAAAGAACACACAAACCCACTATTTAAAAATAATGTGTAAAACAGCACAGATAATGCACAGAACAAGACATAATCTTCACAAAAATATTGAATAATTGTTTATGGAAAGAGGAAGATATAATCTGAGGGGAGGTATAAAGAAAAGAAAAGAAATAAGAACAACAATAAAAAGTCTGTATATCAACCTGTGAAGGGACTGTGGAGCAGTATGGATCAAGATATGAAGCAAAGTACAAACAGAAATATATTTAAAAAAGGTACAAAAAACATTTCTAAGTAGTTTTAAGGAAGATGAAGGAAATGAAAAAATAATAAAACAAAATATCTATATAATCTAATGATATCCAAACAGATTTTCTTGTAAGAAGCAGTATGTTTTTATTGACTAAGCCAGGGCTATTCAACTAAATTGCTCCGGGGGCCACAGTTACTGAAGGTAAACACCTCAGGCAGAACATCCAGCAATTAAAGTTATAATGTAAATAAACCAAGTATTACAAAGATCTGTTACTTTTGAAATACTAACTTTGGTCACTCGCGGGCCGGATGTGGCCAGCGGGCCACCAGTTGATCAGCCATGGACTAGGCTATGTACATATTATTTAAACTGTGGATATAATATTTACTGAAACATGGATTTTGATACAAAGCTATATTGATTAATGTTATATTTTAACGGAGTGGGAATTTTAAAAAAGTGTAAACTCACTCCTTTTCAAACAATTAGCTAAAATGACTGAGGACTCTCTTGTGTTTATATGTATATATGTACATATGTATATACATTCTTTTGTTTTTATTTTATTTGTTCAAAATAAAGATCTACTGTATCTTTTAAAAACACATTTGCTTCAGTTTTATTAACACAAATTTAATCTTTAGTTTATTTTCAACTGCATAAATACTATTTAAATTTGGTCAAAGTATTCCATTAAAGTCAATATTTTTAGTTTGTTACCTTTTTAACTACTAAATTCATATATAAAGACAAATTATATACATATTTATATATATTTGAACTACCAAAAATGTGTCTGAAATCCTTTAGAAGTTTACATTTTAAAAGTATCATTTGGCCTGCTTACATTAAAACTCACTTTTGACTTGAAGTATGCAAACAATATGAAGTATGACTTAACTTGTGTCATTTCCATCTTAGTAGGTTGTATTCTGGTAAATAAAAATCCAACACATAACGTAAAACACATACAAGGAGAAACATCAGATTTCATTTGAACTGCTGACAAGTGGAGGAACGACTCTGTCCATGAGGTTTACGTGTAACCAGATCATATCAGCAGCCATTAGACGGTTGATTAAATCTGTCCGTGTCACCCAGAAGCTCCTCAGACACGGAGCTGAACACAAAACAAAGACGTGGCTGAGCTCCCATGTTTTAAAACACGGCTGCTTCCCTCAATGTGTCTGACCATCAGAGGTAACATTTACATGAGCACACACCCAGCTGACCACAATGTGTGTGTGTGTGTGTGTGTGTGTGTGAGAGAGCTTTAGTCATTTAACCTCAACTTTTCACTGCTATGAAAACACTTCTGCAGTGTGAATAGAAGCAAACATTTTTACAGCCACATTTCTCATTACATTGAGCAACTTTCTGTCAGACACACACACACACACACACACACACACACACACACACACACACACACACACACACAAAGAGCAGCTCTCAGCACCCAGTTAAGAGGTATTTCAGGGACACCTTCTATTTCCTGCAGCAAACAGAGTGGCAGCACCTCTCACCGCAGACACTTCAAACTGTTCCATTAAAAGCTAACGAGCGGCGGTGAGAACAGTATGCTATCACACTAAATTACACAAATAGAGCAATAATCAGCTCTCACTACCAAGCTTCCATTCTACCATGCCCGGCCCGGCAGGAGGTGAGAGTTCAGTCAAATCTTTCATACAGAAATAATGACTGAAATAATTTGCAAATGATGCACATGTGTGAGGAAGAGGGAACACATAGAGGAGGGAGAGAACAACATAATTGATTCTGTATGACACACTTAAGGTTGTGCTGCAAAAAATTTGACCAGGAATGAAAAAAAAAAGCTATAAATGTGAGGAAATACAAGGACTGAGAGGAACAAAGAGAAATAATGAACAGGATGGAAATGAGGTATGAAGTAAAAATGAATAAATGAAACTTGTATCTTCTTTGATTGTGCTTTGACAAGCAGAGTTCTTGGACACAAAGTAAGATCAGTGGTTTGGCTCCTTCGGCTCAGGATGTTTGGCATCACAGAACTGCTTCCCTTCTTACTTGGCTCTGTGACCATGGCAACGTACACTGGAAACTAACTTGCTCTGGACCAGGTTGAGCCTAACTTACAACCAGACATGTTTAAAACATATAAGCATTCAGGCACAGACTTGCTCGTTGCTTGTGTTCAGTCCTGCAGGAGATCTAATGCTGCGTTCAGACGGAACATGATTCGATTGTCAGAGTCTGGTTTACATGAAGACGTTTTCAGAGTTTTCTGTGCATTTTCAGATTTCCAGTGTTTAACGTAGGTACAGCGTGTCCAAAGCGGCAGAGTGCTTGCGGAGCGTCCAACATCAGAGACTCTGCTATGTGATGTAGCAGTGCATGTTCTGACGAGACGAAAGGACCAAAACCCCGGGAAGTCTCCTGAGTGATGCCCACTAACCTGAGACAGATTGACAGGTGCTCTTTAGCTGAAATCGAGCACCTGTAGTGGTTTTTTTTAATCTAACCAGGCAAATCCCATTGAAATTGCAGATCTCTTTTCCAAGGGCAGCCTACATATTTTTGGGCTGTGACGGAAACCAGAATATCCAGGGAAAACCCACGCAAGCCTGAGGAGGACATGCAAACTTCGCACAGAAAGACCCAAACCAGGGATCGAACCCCGGACCTTCTTGCTGTGAGGTGACAATGCTAACCACTGATCCGTCGTGCAGGTGGTGTCCTGGCAGGAGATGCGGGCACTGATGCAGGTCAGCAGCTTGTCAAACTGGGCTTGGGACATAAATAGTGCTGAAAGGGACCCTCATTAGTGCACAGCTCCTGGAGTGGGAAACCTCGCCAAATTCAGAACTCATCTGAATTACCTAATGAATCTATTGAATCCAGAGATGCAGAGCCACCAAACAACATTCTTTAGCTTTCAGTATATAAAGCCAAGCCACTCTCTCTATTACTTCCACCACTGATTGTCCATAGAGACCAGCAGAGCAGAGAAAAATAAAACAACCAAAAGTCAAGAGGATCCTACCAATGTGCGTCTTTCCACACTTTTCTCAGACGAGCATCTGAGGCGATGTTGACGCTCAATATCAAGCTTCTGACTTCAAAGTGCACAAGTGTCCAACGTGAGGCGTTGGATGTCTTTTCGACACGCCAAACGTGTTCGTCTAAACACAGCAGGGTTAGCTAAAATGTAGTATGTGTGTATCTGTACAGAACATGTACACCATGTGTACTTCATGTGTACACCTGAACCAAGTCAGGATCAGATAAATAGGAGCTTTGACACTTGACTGGTGCACAGTTATTGTACAACTCACAGCTGCATCAAACATACAAAAAATCTCAAATTCTCCACAGCTTGTATTTTAGAGGCCTGTGAGTCACAAGTATTTCTGACTTTCTAGTTTTGAGTGGTGATGGCTCCGTGGTGCTGCTATCGTCATCATAATCATCATCAAATTCTCATTATCTAACCTGAAAACTAGTATGTTGAAAAAAAGAACTTTTGGTCTGTACTGCATATATATATATGTGTGTGTGTGTGTGTGTGTGTGTGTGTGTGTGTGCTTCACAAGCTAACAGCACAATTTCCCTCTCCTCAGGTATCTAACCTGTACCTGAGAGGTTTTTTTGTCTGTATTATTTGTCAAAGGTTCTTCAGCTCAGCAGGGAGCCACCAGTCGATGTTATCCTGACTTTATGTTTCCAGATTAAAGATTAAAGTATTGTTCACATTAAAGTAACAGACTAGCAGTACATAGCAGTGGGAATCTCCAATCATCTTATACTCCATGAGTTACATTGAGTTTCACAGAGAAATATTTTTTCCGATAAATCTCTGGAGGGGTTCAAACCAGAAGCTGATTATTCAGAAGTGTATTATCCTTTCATCAATATTTAATGTTCATTAGAAAAAAATACCCTTTTATTTTCACAAGGAATGTGGAAGCTGAGTGTTACATTTACAGAAGTCAGAACTGGATTATTATAGAGGCTAAACTCTCAAAACAGAAGCTAAAAAAGTAAAATTGGCACAACAAAAAGTAAGAGCTAGATTTAGAACTGGAGCTAAAAGTAGCTAAGTAGTTGCTAAAAGCTAAATGCAGGAAAATGTAGGAATTTACCCAACAGAATGTTAAAGCTAAAGTTAGCACAGTAGTAGCCAAAATGCTAAAAAAAAAATAGCACAACAGATGCTAAAAGCCAAAGGTAGCACAACAAAAATATTAAGCCTAGTTTTTAGCTAACAATTTTGAAATCTTATTTATTCAAATGGAACCAAAGGTTGTATAAAGCTAAATATTTATAAAAGTACAAAAGTTACAAATATCAAAAGTCCTCCTGAATGAGCTGAAACTTTCAACATGTATTGGTAAAAACTGCTGAAAGTATGCAGGAGTAGGATCTGAAAACATGTTGAAGTAAACAGAAAAACTAAAAGCAGTCACACTTGTTATTTAGAGTATTTAATTATCCAGTCTGAAAATGTTCTGTTTGATTAGACTAATCAAACAATCAAAACTAAACTGAGAACTGGAACTTACTGATAGGGGTCGGTGGTTTGGGGTTTCCCTCTTTGCGATTTGTGGTTCTGTTTAGTGGTGGAGGGACGGGTTTATAGGACTGACCAGTGGCTCGGTACATAGCCTGAACCCACAGAACTCGGTCCTGCTCATCATCACAGGCAAACATTACCAGGTCGCCTTCCTTCACAGCATTAAAAAATACACTTCCACCCTGCAGACCTACGTTTGGAAAGAAGAAGAGATAACACCAAACTGAATCAGTCAGTATAAGGAACAAATAAGCAAAACGACAAACATTATGACTGGAAGTTTTACAAATTGTGCTGTAAAAATGTTGGTGTTTTCTAAAACATGGTAAATGCAAAAAATTCCAAGCTGGACAGATGGGTTGTACGTTGGTCTAAAGAGGTAAACCAACTTTAAACAGAAGAGAGCTAACGTTAAAAAACTTACGGTAAAGTATTAAGCCTGAGTCATTTTTCCTCCAATTCCAACTTTCATGACTGTGACCAAAGCATCTCTGTGAGTCATGCTGACAAACACCATAAAGACTCTACATAAGTGTGATTATTTTGTGTGTCAATTTAGCTGCATAATGAAGCATCTATGCAGTTTAAAGCTGGCTAAAATCTGCTAATGTGTTAAAAACATTCATTTGCAACAGCACATTTTCTCAAAAGTTTCCAGAGTAGATTAGAGTCTATAGTTGTTTTTATTTGAAAAACATACAAAATAAATATTTTTAGAAGTTTCGATCATTCAAAGGGGGGACCTTTTGCTTTTATTACAGCTGTGCACACACTTTCCATTCTCTCAATCAGCTTCATGTATTGTAATCACCTGGATGGTTTTCCAACAGTCTTGGAGGAGTTCCAGAGAATACCAAGTCTGTGCGCAGTTGTAATCAAACTTAAAAATGTGTCCAAGTTCAGCTACAATAATTCCAGTTTGAGTGTCTGTACTTTTCCAGACAGAACTCTAAGTTGTAGAGGGTGAATCTGTACCTGGCTGAGGGTCACAGTAGTCCACAGTGTAACCCTCCAGCTGCATCAGCTCCTGGGGCTCAGCTTTCTTCTCTCTGTAGCTGCACATGGCAAATGTGTACTGACTAACCTGCAGGACAGAAAAACACTAATCAGATTCACAACATGAACACTGCAGCAGGAACACAACTTCAACACAATCACAGTTATTATTTTCATCTGCCACATTGACAGGTTGGACAGCGTGTATTTGTTAGCAAAATAATCTAATGAACCAGTAAATGGACTGCAATGAAACCTTCAGAAAGTAATCAGTTTGTACATCTACAAATAGTTAACTTTTGAAGTCTATCTAATATAAAATGGCTACTTCAGCTAACTGACTACACAAAATAGTTTTAACACCAGTTTTTACAGATAATGAGCTAAAATTTAGTGTGGCAGCAGTTATTAATTAAAAGGTTAGACAAAAATGACTCATAACATCACCTGGGTTTAAAATAGATGTAATAGGTGGTGGGCAATATGCATTTCTTTAAGAAACACTAATACGTTTTATTCTTTATATACCCATTGTCCCTTAATTCAAAAATGATCTTTGTCTAAAACTCCAATGAAAAGTAGAGTGTGACATACATTCTTTCAAAAAAACTGTCAAAACCCTAGAAAAGTAAAGCAGCAAATAGAAAGTTTGAAACAGATCTGGCTCATTGAGGTCATTGTATTGAAAATACAATTATACAATAACTGTCTGCTGCATGTCAGTCTCTGATCTTAAAAACAACTTTCAAATCAAACATGTTTATAAAGTCCTCTCTTTTACATCTCAGTGCATCATACCTGCACAAGAACAAAATATCTTTTTTTCCAGCGTTTCCATAGTCTTTGTCCTGAGGCAAAAAGAAACCTGAAACACAAAAACACCAAAATGACTTAAAAACAAATGTAAATAAATATATGTATACACACACACACACACACACACATACACACACACACACACACACACACACAGAGAGCTCAGAATCCTCTTCTGCACCTTTTTTATGGCATGTCACAAGGCTCAGTTTTAGACCATTGCTTTTCACTGTACCTCTTTCTACTTGGTTTCATAGGAAGAAAACATAAAGATTAATTTCATTGTTATGCAGATACTCAGATTTATGAGCCTCTACAACATGTATTTTGTATATATGTATCTTGGTATGGGGTCTGCAGGTATGCACCTTTGTATGGGGGTCAAGGTTTGGTACGTATCTTGGTATTGGGGTAATAGTTTGAGATTCAAATTCATATATATGTGGATCAGGTTTTGGAACATCCCTTGGTATGGAAGTTAAGGTTTGGTACATAACTTGGTGTGGAGGTCATGATTTGGTACATACCTTAGAATGGGGGTCTGGTATATACCTTGGAATGGGGGTCAAGGTTTTGTAATTACATTTGTATGGGGGTCATGGATTACAGGTAGGGTACACAAGTAAAAAAAAACATCAGATGCTGTTTTTTTTTTAAACACTCAGAAATAGCAACAGAAATACAAACCATCCTCATGAGTAGGATAGGTATAGAAAACATTGTTATTTCATCCAATCTGAATTTTAAACTATGAAAATAAAGGACTTTAACAATAAAATACAATAAAAACCAAAGTGTTCACCTCAGTTAATTTGTCCTTGACTTGATGCAAAATTAAAAGCAACTAAAAACAGAATAGCATCTTCCAATGTAACAACACAAAATACATATCCGAAACACTCACAACTAGCTTCTCTGTTAGAAGAGAGCAAATGTAGGAAAAATATGTTCAAAATTAGAGGTATTACATAAATACACAAATGTTCAGCCATAAAAGCACTGATTCTATGACAACTTTTGGTCATATATGCACCTCTCATCTCCCTTCACATCCAAGCTTTTTCATCCAGCTGATTTAAAACAGAGATCTTTAAGCTTCTACATGTCATTCTGAACCAGACATGTTTATATATTACCTTTCTCTGATTCATTCCTGTTGTGTCTGTTTACAACAAGCAGTTAAATAAAATGTGCATGCTTAAAAGATTTGGTGATTAGATGTGATGAATTTGTTGTCCAGGTCACTGGACTCATCCCAAATCTCTGTACAACTCTGTAACTCTGTGTGACTGTTTTTGTGTGATGTTTTTTTATACATCAACCTTTCATCAGTAAATGTAAGATTCTTCAAGTTTTTTACATAGATGATGTGGAAACAATACACACTTTGCAGACAGTGTCATTGATTTTTACATAAAATGATAAAAACAATGGGTATTTCAATTATGAATATTATGTAGTTTAGCTGAAGATTTACTAATAACTGTTTTTCCAGAGCATATATCAATACAATATATGTACTGGGTAAAAAAATAAAAGTTTGTGAAGTGTATTGATATATATTAGATATATATTAGAAAAGCTGCATGTACTTTAAATACTTATGAGGTCTAACATTTTACAAATATAAAAAATAAAAATAAACTTTTATGTGATCAAGGTTGGCTGTACACAAATTTTCATGTCACATTTTAGTTTTCACTTCTTAAATTGTGACAGTAATTAGTAAGTCCAAGTCATTCTGTTGGCTGTTTTACTTCAAAAAGGTTCAAAAATATGATCATGTCTGAATATTCTACAGATATTACTGATTTTTTTTACTGTAAGTATTTGTGGAAAGTCAAACAAGTTACAGAATTTATTGTTTTTTTCCCCAAGAGATTCAAATAATTTATTTTTCTTCTAGCTTGTAAATCATTCCTTTCGTTTCTACAAAATGAATGTGTTTAAAATAATTTGTTTGCACACATGAAAAGGACATTCAGTGGAGATAATTTGATTCATGCTTTAACTTCATGTAACAGATGTGTTCTTTGTTTGCAGTTGATCTAAAAAAAAGCTTCAAGTTTCCTGAAAAATGAGAAATTGAAGGTTAAAGGTACAAAATAAATAGTTTAACATAATTTTGACAACTTAAACTAAATGAGTTAAACTTCCTAATAAATCTATTTAATGTGGGACTTAATTAAAGATGTTTTGCTTTGTTGCCACTTCAAGCATGACTATTGTCATTCTTTAACATAAAAAGTAATTTACAAAGAAAAACAACGTTTAACTATTAAAGTGTGTCTGTTTTTACTTCATATAAAAATATATTTAATTCAACAGCTAATACGTGTGAAAGTTTTCTCTCATGTGAAACTAAAGGCAGTAATGAGCTGAAAAAGGCTGTGACACTGAGAAAGAAGGAAAATGGAAGAATCATCAGCGTGGCTCCTCAATCAATGGCAGCTCCCGGGCCTCCTGAAGCGTGGGATACAGCCAAGTGCAAGTGAAGAAAATCAATGGATGGCAGGACCTCTTTCTTCAGCCCCGCTGCCTGGCTGTAAAGAAAAGGCCTGAAGTCAAGGCTGCTGCGCGTCTGGACCCAGAATCGGGGCCATTTTGCCCAACTCTGGGTTAACATGTGGCAGCACTCGCCGAGCACTTGGGATTATTTGTCTGCCTCGTCTTCTATCCTGTAACGCCACATCGCAGAGCTGTGTGCAGCCATGCAACGCACCCTGCTGCAGAAATATCAAACCACTGTTTAGTCACAAAAACTTCTAGATTGATTTTATTAAAACTAATAATTAAAAAAAGCGTCTTTATCTCTAATTCCTCTGAAAAAATATGGATGTAGGAAACATCAGGTGAAGAGCAGAATGAAAACAGCATTTATACTAAATACTACAAAAATAATACCTAAAACTGTTTGCTTTCTTGTTTATTGTCTTATTTGTTATTTATTGTCTTAGTGATGTTGCAATTTGAAATAAACCAGATCAATAAAGGTTTATTTATTTTCTCTTGCCTTTAAAATTATTTAAAATTTTTATATCTTGTGTTTTTTTTTTTATCTGATCTTTGACTAATTGCAGCTTTCCTTTTTGTATTATATTATCAGACCTTGTTTTATTTTGATCTTAGCTTTATTTGTCTCTCATTTTGTACCGTTTTGTTTTGCCATAACTTATTTTCAGGCTCATCTTATATTGCCATAGTTTATATCTAGTCTAACATTGAATTGTCTTATTTTATTTTTTGTATTATATAAATTCTATTTTAATTGTCTTATTTTATCAGATTTCTCTAACTTAAATATTTCATATTCTTATTTTTGATTTATGTTATTTTAATTTTATCCCATCTTATTTAGCATATTTTTCTTGTGGGAGCAAATATTACTTCACCTGAAACCACAGTTTATTTATTTTATTTTTTAATATTAGATCATTTTAGTTATAGATATAAATGTATTCTTTATTATTAAAATGAGGCTCTTCACATTTGGACCTTTAGTTAAATGTTTTTTAAGTGTTCTTACTTCATACAGTATTATTTAAAACCAGATTGCATACACACTAGTTTCTACAGATAAATAAAATAAAATGTTCTGCTTTAAATGAATGAATTTAGTGAGACTTCACAGCAACTCGTTCTGCAGTTTTTATTATCAAACGCTGCTGCTGATGAAGACTGTAGCTCAGTTCTTTCTTTTTTAATTTAAAAACAAACAAATATGTGTCAGATTCAAAAATTTAAAAACATGTCAAACACTGACAGAAGCTTTTCCAGGAAAGAAATTATTTTATATGACAGTGTTTTTATTTGAAACAAATCATTAATAAAAATAGATATTTCAATGATTAGTGGCTAAAAACACAAGACATCGCAGGCGTAGCATTAAATAAAGAAATCTGATCTAAACAGAACAATCTTTTATATTATCCAAGCGAAAACATTTCAAATTTTTAAGTATGTAAGAGTTGTATTTTATCTTTTTCTATAGAACAAACCATCAGAATAAGCCTTCAGGGTGAAAATGCTAACAGGATTCAAACAGAGACAAAGTCTGACCCCTGGAGGACAAACCAGGTCTGCTCACTTGGTTTTTCACCAGGAGACTTTTTAACATGATAAGGAGCTAACTGAGAAGTTTAGACAGAAAGTCTGTAATCTGATCATCCATCAGTCACTGCTTTGTCTACGTTTAGATTGCCTGGTGACACTTCTGAAAATAATATGTAATTTAAGGAGGAAAAAATATGACAGTAAAAGTAGAAATTTAAAGAAACCTGATAAAAACCTTCAGTAAACAAAAGCCCAAAGAAAAATAACTTCAACGTAGAGAAATGTCAGGTTGATCTGTTAGAAAGAGATAATTTGCTGCCACCTGCTGGCTTCAAAAATATTACACATCATACTGAAAGTACTCCTACACACAGTACCAATATTACACTAAAATAGATATTTTGGATTGCATAGGAGAATATGTTTATGTACACAATTATTAGGCAACTACTGTGCAGAATTATTATGCAACTAAATGAAAAACACATTTTTGTATCGCATTATTTTCATACATACATACACACATATATAGATTATACACACATACATATATATACAAATACATATATATACACATACATACACACATATATATATGATACACACACACACACACACACACACACACACACACACATTGTGTGTAAAAGTACTTTTACTAGCGGTTTTATGAGTTTTGCTAAAGTACTTTTATCATTGAATTTTTTTTTTTTACCAAAGTCATTTTTTGTTCAGGTATTTTTACTTAGTTATTTTTAAGTTCTTTATATACCTCTGCTAATAAATCAGTTTTACAGATACTGAGCTGACGTTTGATGTGGGCCTTTGTTTTCATGAGTCCATCTGTTCTCAATATAAGTTGATCTTAGTGTAAAACTTTGGAATGAGGCAGCGGGTGATAAGTATTCCTAAGTTATCTGTCTTTACTTTCAACGCTGCACCAGGCAGAACCAGGAGGACATCTAAATGTTGCTTCAGGTTGATGGTAGGGCTGGGCCATATCATATCATTAACGATAATACCGGTAAAAAAAAACTTGCCTGGGAAAATAAAGTATATCATGATATGATAATTTCATGAAATAAATACATCACCCCACCACGCAACAGATTACACTCACATCATGTGGGTCATTCAGAGATATTTAAGTTGTGAAGGTGAAGGCAAACACGGCTGAATTTAGGCATGGGCAATAAACAGACACTGACATTTAAATATTCTAAATAATGTAATCTCTTTGAAAGAAATTGTTATTTTAAGAACAATTTCAAGAACATGGACACAATGTATAATGTTATGACTATACTTCAACCCCTGGCATAATTATGGAATCAGCAGTCTTGGATGAGCACTTATTCAGACATTTCATTCTGTAAAACAAACTCAGATCAAAAACATGATACAATAATAAG
>JARVGW010000002.1:24391693-24403139 GCA_031762495.1 Anablepsoides rubrolineatus | reverse complement strand
TGAGACTGAGATGCTTGATAACTGACTTTTACTCTCAGCTTTTAACTAAGAATTATTTTACACTTAAGTCCACTCTTGGCAGCATTCTTGAGAGTAATTCTAAGAAGTTTGATACCAGAATTGTATTTTCTAAATATTCGTATGTAGTCATATAGTCATATAGACATATCACAGTTTTCACAATGTCAATTTGTCTACTTTACTTATGTTAATTCATTTTGTATCAAAGTTGTTTCAGTCATCTTATTTTTGTTATTTGTCCTCCCCTGAACTTATCTAAATCCTTCAGATTCATGCAGAATATTTCATTATTCTAGCTCAAGATCCTTCTTTTATCCGGATCCAAACATTTTGTGTCCAAGTTGCTGAGCTCTTTTTCATCACCTCACATATATGTTTCCGTATTTTTTTTTCGTTAAATTTTTATTAATGTACACATTTGTTCCCTTCAGTATTTTTTGCTTGCATTATCAAATTATTTCTTAACTTCCTGCCAAAGAATCTGATCACAATAGATGGGTTTCATTGTTTTGATCTACCAGACAAGGTGTGACAGATAGAAATGCCCTCAGTGTCAATGTCTTTACTTTGTAAAAAAGTCTCAACTTGTTCTAGAGTCAGCTGTTCTTTCTGTGGAGCATCCTCCATTGTCTCTACATTTACTGTAACTCGAGCGTAGGTCCGATGATTAATTTCAAATCCAGTAATTAACCAATCATCTCTTCTTGTCTACTGGTCCAGATCATCCACTCTTTTCAGCTATCTTTTAATCTCTGTCCTTTTTCACAACTTTCAGCAGCTTCACTTCTTCAATCAGGTTGATCAAACGTTCATGCGGTGATGCCAACTTTGATAGTTCTGCTCTCATAAAGTTCAGACATGTCTTGATCTCCTCATTACTGTCTGCTGAGTTATTCTCCATCGAATCCACCTTTCTTCCCTGTCCAAGTGTGTCTTGGTATTAGTTTTCAGTTCTGCTTTACGATGGATTCAGCCACATGTATGTCCTGAGTTTTTCTCTATGACGTTTTGCTTCTTGAAAGTTAGTTTGCCACCACATTAAACCTTTGTGGTTTTTTAAGGTCCTTTGTGTCTGCTTCTGGATCCAGACTGCCTAAATTTAGAGTGTCATGTATAAATATGTTATGGGTCGTTTGCCTAAGATAATCCATTCAGTTTTACAGATCATGTATCATCTTCTTCAGACGCTCATATATTGTCGGTCACAGAGGCAACAGGTCCAGGAAGGAAACCCAGACCTCCCTCTCCTCCTCTTCAGCTCTTCCTGAGGGACCCCAAGTTGTTTTCAGACCAGATCATAGTTCTGGGTCTGGTTTGGGGTCTCCTCCTATAGTGGGAAGTGGTTGGAAAACTTCTACAAAGCGATATGTTCAGGAAACCTCTTAACCACAACAATATATTTTATCTTGACTTTTAGTTTTTTGATAGTCAGATTGTTCAAGTGTATTTTTGCTTCATTTTGTTTATTTGGAAAATCACTTCAGTGACTTTGTTATCTGATACTGGAGCTTGCAGAGAGACACAATGAACCTGGAGTCAACTTTTATTTATTACAAAACTTTTTTTAAAAGACAAAAAATTTACAAATTCAAAACAAGTAGAAATTCAGTATTTAAATGAATAATTAATAATCTTTTCAAACAATAAAATTGCTTTGTAATAATCACGTTAAAGTTAAACAATGGACATGTTTAGAATGCACAAAGTACAGCATCACTGAAAGGATTTTTCTGTTTCACTTCTGTCATTTCATTTCTTTCTTCATGAAGGAAGCAGACATGTTCAAACAAACTTAGAAAAACACAAAACCTAAAAGTTTTGAGAATGACACAACTATTGGTTTCCTTAAAGTCTGATGCCTCAGTGTTTTTTTAGCTTTGTCAAATGTTTCTATCCTGAAGTATTATTGAGTTCCTGAACTATACATTACATTAAATTTATACAAAGAGTCAGTATTTACAGTGTTGGACCTACTTTTTTAAGTCCTCTGTAGTTTACCTTGGCCTGCTGTCAATCAACTTGTGGGACTGATGCCAGGAGTTTCTCAGAGTCAACCTGCCTCTAAATGATTGACTACAAGTTATCAATGGGATCAAACTCAGGGGAGTTCCCTGACCAAGAACCCAGAATTTGGATGTTTTGTTCTCTGAACCACTTAGTTTTTGCTGTAATAAAAGGCATCATTCATCACTGAACTGGCTGTTATCTTAGAGGAATGTTATTTCTTTGCTGCTCTCTTTGTCATCAGGCCATCCTCAGAAAGTCTTGACCTAATGGCTCCTGCCTGCTTTCATTCCTGAACAAGCTCAGGCCCGAATATTCAGCTAGATCAACTGAGAAGATGGTCCTGGTACCTGTCCATCTTTATTAGGTGCCCCACATGTTTTCACAAGAACTGAGCCTCTGAATATCCTGGTGATCTAATAACAGGTTGATTTAACTGCAGTTTTACCAGGCCTTTTGGTGCAAAGCCTGTAACTGAAGTTTGTAGAGCACCTATGACCTGTGAAAACTTCTAAATTTGAATATGGTCAGAAAAAGGTCTATTTTTATGTTGTGAACCCTACATATGCTCCTGAGCATGTTTTCTTTGGGATAGATAGGATAAATACAGTAGTTACTTAACTTCATATAACATACTGTAATAAGTTAAATTAGTTTAATAAAAATATAATAAAATAGAAGGTACACATCAAAAATATATTTTTTTCAGGTCCTCCTGGATGGTAGCCTAAACCTCATGTTCATGGACTGTGGGAGGAAACTGGAGTATACCGAAGAAAACCCACACTAACCTAAAGAACAACAGGTCCAAACTGGGGATTAAACCCAGGATCTTCTTGTTGTCACAAACAATACTAACGACTAAGCTGCCATTCTGTCCCATCTTGATTACAGATAAAGATGATGAATTATCTGTGCAGTGTGATGAAGGTAAGTGATTAAGATAATGACTGCACAGCTCCTCGGGATGGCGCCTCCTCTTCAGGAGCTGCAGGAGGAGATCACTCAGTGAAACTCTGAGGACGCTCCATGTGGTAGAAAACCATTACGATGTGGGAGTGTTGAGCTGCTTCTGCGGGAGGGCTCAGGAGATGCATCATTTGATTTGATTTTATATAAAAAACATTAGCTAAATTTACAAGAATATTTACAGTATGTTTCAATAGTTAGTTCTTAATAATTTAGATCTAAAATACATGAAAAGGTAAACAATGCCACAAGAAAATTGCCATTAAAAATTGATAAAGATATCTGCAGAGTCTGCAAAATTCCAGGGGTTTCCGCAAACAATTATTAACTAAGTTCTAAGGAAACCAACACAAATGACTGTGGCTTCACGGGGGTCAACTGTATACGTGTTTCCTCACAGGTAGCCATGGCAACAGAGGAAGAACAAAGACTTTAGGCACCTCTCTTCTTTTAAAGCATCCAATTTGCTATTCCATATAAGTGCTTAATTACAATTTAGCTTGTCACTCTTCAAAACATTTTAGACTAGATACAAATTACCATCATTAAACTGAGGCAGCAAACTTTGTGACATTTACTTTTGTGTCATTCTTAAAACATTTAACAGCAGGCAGAAATATTTTTCTGTAGATGGGCTGTATTTATACAACTCCTTTCTATACAACCAGGTTACTCAAAGCACCTTACTGTCTGTGTCCACATTTACCCATTCACACAACGCTCTACTGTCTCTCTACAAAGATAATTTACATAAATCAATCTATACAGACTAGTCAGTGCTTTAGATCACATCCATACACTGATGGGACACACATCAGAGGCAGGGGGGTTCAATGTCTTGCTCAAAGACACTTCGACATGTGACTGAATAGTTTGGGAATCAAACCGCCACTCGCATTAGAGGACGACTCCCCTAACCACTCAGCCACAAAATAAAGTACAATGTTTGCTTACACCAACTGTTCTGAGAATATTTTCAACCAAGTCTGCCAAGATTAGTCAGTAACCTAATCTGCAGCTAGAATGAGCCTTGAAACAGGATCAACATCACCTTTTCAAGGACAGATGGCAGACAGAAGAATTAAAAAACTTCAGAAAAAAATTACCAAACTAACAACTTTTTTTTCTCACGAAACTGTCAACTTCTGAAAATAAGGCACAAGTGACTCCCACAACGAAAGAAAGGGAAGATGGATGGAAGTTTGGATGACACCTAACAAAAAGTGTCTCTCAGCTCGAGAGCATTTTTGGGACTGAGCTTAAGTCCTTTAAGTTAAAGACTAAGTTTAAGTTAAATTAAGTTAATTCCATTGTTCCATTGAGTCAGGTCGTGGGGGCAGCAGGTTGATCAGAGAGGTCCAGACCTCTCTTTCCCCAGCCACCTCTTCCAGCATGTCCTGGGGTCTCCTCCCAGTTGGACATGCCTGAAGGACCCAGATTTGGAGGTGCTGATCCTCATCCCAGCTGTGAATTGCTCCGCTGAAGATCACAACACTGTGATGCAAACAGGACCACATCATCTGCAAATAGCAGGGATGGAATCCTGAGGCCATCGAACTGGACTCCCTCCATCCCCTGACCGCAGTGAGAAATTCTGTCCATAAAAGTTATGAACAGAACCTGTGACAATGGGCATCCCTGGCGGAGCCCAACTTCCACAGGGGTGCAACTTACTACCGGCAATGCAAACCAAACTTTCGCACCGCTTGTATAAAGACTGAATGGCCTGTAACAACAGAACCACAATCCCATCCTCTCAGAGCACCCCCACACAGTCACATGCCTTCATCAAGTCCACAAAACACATGTAGACTGGATGTGCAAACTCACATGACCCCTCAAGGAGCCTAGTGAGGTTAAAGAGCTGGTCCAGTGTTCCAGGGCCAGGACAAAACCCACATTGTTCCTCTTGAATCTGAGGTTCGACCATCAATCAGACTTTTTCTTCAGTACCCTTGAACAGACCTTATTGGGGGAGGCTAAGGAGAGTGATACCCCGATAATTGGAACAAACCCTCCCGTCCCCCTTTTTAAAGAAGAGACCACCACCCCAGTCTGCCAGTCTAATGGCACAGCCCCTGATGTCTAAAGGCGTGTCAACCAAGACGGATCTTATCCACCCCTGGAGACCTGTCCCCCGTGGAGCTTTTTAACTCCTTCTGACAGACCAACTCCAACTCAGCTTCCTTCATGTACATGTATGATAAAAAATACACAGAGCTGTATGACAAAACATAATTTTAAATAATTGTATAAACTAGAACTTTTGTATAAACTAGGTTTTTTTTTTAGTTCCAAAGCTCCTGCCTAAAGCTCCAACACAACTTTGTAAAAGGCTAAGTAAAAGGCCTACTGATGTATGAATTGCATAAAAAGTGTAGAGAAAACATTGATCAAAAGGAACATTAAAGCTGCTGAGTCAGTTGAACATTCCATTAAAACATCTGTAAAAATCATCAAATGTAAACTGCAGTTGTGTAAAAACCATTAAAGACATCAAAATGCCAGTTCTAACATGTAAAGTCCAACTTTCTGCTACCTGTTAAAATATTAACTGATGTTCTTACTGTGAAGTCTGTCTGAGCAGTATAGCTCCAAACAGGGCCTGGTTCTACCAAAATATCTTTGATCTTTGTTATTCAACATTGATATCATAATTTGTTTGTTAGTTTGAATCTACAAATAAGTCTCTGTTAGGAAAATATGTCAAACATATCACCAGATTATTGTCTAAATATAATTTTGTCTATTTATTTATAGGGAGTTCCAGTCTTAGAATCGAGGAATGCTATTTCGGAGCCTCTTTTGTACCAAAAAACAGCAACAAAACAAAAACTGTTTGGATCCATCATCAAGGTATCGTGGAGTTGAAGCCTGGAAGAACTGGTGCCCAGACAGGGTACGTATCAAGAGAAAAGAGGGGGACTCCCCATGTCCCCACACCCAGCAGGACAGCAAGAACGCCAATCACATTGACACCAAGCCCCGCCTTCACCTGCAGCAGAGATTTGAATGAGACACAAGACCAAAGGAAAGGTATCAACCACTGGTTCTTCTATAACGGTGCTGCACCAACACCCCTCTCTCAAGGGATCATGCCCTACATATTGAGAACCACTGGCATGAGCAAAGAAACCATCAAACTTCTTTTTGTGTATTTTAGTTATTGCTCTGTATTTTCTGCAGATTGAAGGACCTACCATGTCCATGATGCTGATGTGTCCGTAGGTAAACACAACAGCATTGGATGGGTTGGAGACTGGCAGCAGGAAAGAGAAGGACGTGCACAGGGTGGTGGGGATGAGTACGTATAAAGGGTTCACATGGATGGCCTCAGCCTGAAGACACATCAGTTACAGAAAAAACAGGTCTGAGGACCAAAATAAATGCTTTTCTATGTTTGTTTTACCACATTTAGGACAACCATTCTGTCATAAATACGTTCTCAAATCAGAAAAAATTCTGCAGCCTGTGGGACAGAACACCTACCAGAGGAGAGAGGATTGGGAGGAAGATGGTGATGGTTGCTGCATTGCTGGTCACTTCTGTCAGCGTGGTGACAATAACGCAGGCAATTGTGATTGTTGCCAACACTGGCAGATCACCCAAGGGGCTCAGCAGCTCAGCCACCCACAAAGACAGCCCTGACTCCTACAGGCAAACACATAATAAGATTAAGAATGATTTTATTGTAGATTTTAGCCTGTTTTCACAGAAATATATCACATATTGTCGAGAAACAATTTAAAACATTGCATTCTATGAAGAAATGTTTACTGAACTCTTCTCATGCTAGAGTTTTAGACTGAGATCATGTTATGTTGAGAAATGATGAAGTTAGGACTGATTTCTTAAGTCTGGATAATAATGTTAAACCCAGTCTCATACAGTATCTTGTGGGATTTTATTTTTTATAAGTTGTAGACTTTAAATAATTACTTTCTGAGAGTATCACTGAAATCTATTCTGTGGTTTTAAACACAAGCACAGTTCATGTTAGGGTTTTAGGCAAAGTTCTTGCAAAATGAATAACACATGAAGTATGTACTGCAAAAAACTTTAAGATACAGCTACCCCAAATTTTGAATAATGGAGTCCACAGATGAAATACTTTGACACAAAGGCACCATGTCAGAGTGCAATAAGCAGCAGCTTTATCACAATACAATATTATATTGATATTGTTTGTTTGAATGACGATACAATGTTTCTCAATATTAAAAAATCTCAGTTCAATTTAATACGCAATCTGTGATCAACATAGTATGATCCATGGTTCAATATTTTAATTTTGACGTTATGTAATTGAATCATTAGAATATAACAGAATACAATACAATAGAATAGAATAGAAATAGCCTTTATTGTCCCGCCAAGGGGAAATTCAGGTTAATCACCATGAATCATTAATCATTTAATCAATATAGTGATGTGGATCGATGTTTTGTTACACCCCTATTGGGGTGAGCCCGACTCCAACTAGTTGGTACTTCCCAATCTCACTCACAAGCTTAGGCTCTTTTCTCCCCAGAGAGGTCATGTTCCATCTCCCATGAGCCAGCTTTGGTGAGCCAGGGTCAGAGCACCAAGACCCCCCACCAAAAAATACTAAAACTAACCAAGGCTGCCACCCATGCATCATGCAACTTGTAAAATCCTTCCTGTAGGTGGTGGACCCACAAGAAGACAAACCCCATGTAAGAGCCCAAGCTAATCCCAGGGGCCCAGGTCACCAGGCAAAGATGAGCCACCCGTCCTGGTCTGGCTTTAGGGTAGGGCCCTGGTTACCCACATCTGGGTGAGAGACACTGAGTTAAATCTTGTCTTCTGTCGATGTACATATTCTGAATCGCACTTTGTCTGGTCAGTCACCTATGACCAATCTGCCTGGGAGACCCTAGAGCTCCTAGGCTCATTCAGGAGAATACACACACATACTTCAGAAACAGGTGATAAGAATAAACCACATAAAATGCAGAGTGGGTTAAATTTTCAGGACAAAATCTGCATATATTCTTTGGTTAAACCAACAGGACCTTTCAGAATGTTTAGTGTTGGAGGCATAATAACTGTGTTATTAATATCACTGATGATAACCTGCTTAATTTATACAGTTTATGCTTCAACAAACCAACAGCCAACCTGTGCGCCTTCAGCCAGAGCAAATCCTCCACCCACCAGCAGGGCCACCTTCCATGGCATCAAGGCCTGGAATTCATCCCAGGAAATCATGGACTCTACAGGAAAGTGATGAATAAGAGAAACAGCTTATATTAGTTCATATAGCTGACAAAAACCTATTTGCATAATTTTACACTAATAAAGTCAGATATTTAGCTATAGTGTCGTACAGAGTTCATTAGCGACTGAAATTCCACTATACTATACAACTTATTTCCATTATTCATATGCCTTGGTGTGTATTATCCCTTGGTTATTTGTATTTGAAATTTAACATATGTTATGAAAATTATTAGATGTGCCAAAACACAGTGACTGGTAAAGAAAATAGATCAATGGTTCCTTAGAGTTTGTTTTTTTAAACACAATTTAGCTATTCTTCTTCTTTGGATTTAGTTTTTCACCATTTAGCCCACTTCCTGATTTATTTTGGTATTTCATGTTTCTTTGGTACTTTCGGATACTAGTGCTGTTCAATTTGACCAACCAACCTATAATATGTAAAATCAATAATTTCATGTTGTTACCATATTTTTTGCTATGTCCATGAGCAGGGACGATGAAGAAGAGGAGGCCCAGAGCCAAGGCCACGGTGGCATCTGTAATGTAGCCAGTCTGACTGCTCAAGAAGAAACAGAAGAGGTGAATCAACCCAAATGTGTGTAAATAATAGAAGTTAATAAAAAGATGTAAAAAAATTAAATAATGAAGTGTGACTCACTTAGAGAAAAGGGAAGCCCAGCCAGGTATGAAACCTGGAGCTCTTGTTAACCACAACAAGACCATCAACAAGAAAACCACCCCAGTGAAGATCTCCTGAGGTCTGAAAAACAAACCATGAAGGTATGCGTCACTCACAGCCTTTCACACCAGATATTTGAGGCTCTTTCACAAAACACTTCAGTGAGGACTTTTGGTCCCCTCAGAGGGATTTCAGAAACTACCGAAGCGGCATGACTGACAGGAAACCAAGGTATCACTTTTACCCTCTGTGCTGCTGACAGGAGTAACAGAACCGTGACAGTCGACATGTGAAGATGTAAAACATACATCTATTTAAAAGTGCAACAAAAACAGATTTATAACTGAGAAGGTTGATGGTGATGATGATGTATAGCACTCCTGTTTTTTAATTGCTAAACTGAGTTCATTTATTGGGGTTTGAAAGATGAAATGTGGAAGATGTTGGTAAGATATTTATTGTGTAGCTCTTCATGTCAAAGCAGCTGGGTTCTGCTCTATGACTCTTAGTTCTGTGATGCTAGCTTCTTTTCTGAAAGCTCAAGGCCCGTATTTATCATTAGCATTTAGAATGCTGCTAAGAGTGGACTTAAGTGTAAAAAAATTCTTAGTTAAAAGCTGAGAGTAAAAGTTAGTTATCAAGCATCTCAGTCTCACTTTAAGCAAAGTGTAGGAGTGATTCTTAAGTGTCAGTCTTAGAGCTGATTTGCGACACCTGGCTGTGCCGCAAAGCTGATCCTGGATGACGTCGTTAGGAAAAACCCAGACATGAACCAATCACTGCCTTGGATTTTATGTTCAAGAATATTGTCGGAGAAATGTCAAGAAAAAACTGTAAAAATCCTAACATAAGTTCACTTTCAACACACTAATGTCACCTTGTACTGATTGTCTGTAAATTACATAAAATGTCCTCATTTGCATCATGAATACAGATGAAAATCTCGGATATTTATATCAAAAACTCAGCTTTAAAATTTTTTCTGTCTCAGAGCCTGAGGTAATGTTGAGCTGCCCCTCCTCCTCCTCCTCTCCACTGTCCGCAGACAACACCAGATATGTGCGAAATTCAGTTCCCCTGTGAAAATCTGTTCCCCCGAGTGGTTAACCTTAGAGACAATCACTGGTCTGGCCTTTAAGTCAGACCAATCCTAATGGTTAATATGAGGGAGACGCTCCCAACACAGGGTGAACAGCCTTTCACAGGGGAACTGAATTACGTACAACATCCGGCTTCACACGTGGACACAACCCCACTCTGTCTCTCTTAAATCTAAAAATCCACTCTAAGAAGTTTGATAAATACGGGCAGGGGCAGGGCTTTAAAAATGATTTATGAACAGTCATGGATTGTTGATGGAGGTGTCAAATATGAGAAACCTTACAAAATTTTATGAGATATCTCACAATGTTGTGCTCAGAGTGAGTGTTCAGTGAGTCTCAGCTCCTTACAGTGTGCTGCTAACCATTCTGTGTTGGCTAATGTGAATTATGTGTGGCAGCCATCTTGAATGTGGTTGACTCTAAAAATGAAGGTGTAAATCTACTGTCAAGAGATTAATTAAACATTAATCCACTGGTTCATGAAACATTTTGCTAACAAACACATAGATGATAAAGTGACTGAAGGTTTAACTGGAACAAACAGCTTAGTTTCCTAAATTGAATAAAAATGAATAAATGTTGGCTCACCTGATGGGTCCCAGTGATTTGTACTCCTCCTCTAAAACTTTTCTTGCTGCCTTCTCTTTCTCAGACTGCTCTGCTCCACACTGGCACATCGACCTGAAGCTGTTTGTTTCACACACAGTTTGTTGGTTAGCGGTATTGGCTAACTTGACTAATGTTGACTTCAAATGTTAATTTGTTACAAATGTTTATTGGAATTATTATTTTGGGGGGAGTTTCATTAAACCTGGACCATTGATTCATGACATGTTTAAATAACATTACAAATACACACCAAAGAGTTTCTGTCTCCTGGACCAGATTTATCTTCACTATAGCAAAACATCTTATCGATTAAATCTATGATATGTAACAGGTGTATTGATATCCTGAATAAATGAGTTTGAAACAAGAGTTGGACTCACTTTGAGCCAATGAAGAGCCAGTACAGCCAAATCCACGTCAACAGGAGGACGATCACACTGATGGGGAGGCAGAGCAGCAGCCAGTTCCCAAAGTTAATGCAGTCACAATCTGGGTAAACTCTGAGAGGAAACACAGTGTCGGCTCAGTTTCATTTGTTTTCAGCCATTTGTTCAGAACATGGTGTCATTTACTTTTTGACAAACGTCAACATGTTCTAAAATATTCTCGTGAACGCAGCAGCGTTTCTATAAATGTTTTCATCCACACAGAAACAGAATGACTCAGGCTGCTGCAGTGACTGTAGCAGACCTGTATGTGGTGCTGTAACACAAAAACAATTCAAAACAAATAGTCCAAGAGAGAGACCATGTTTATCTGCATAAAAAGTACCATCAATCTTAGTGGTACCCCATTAAAGTACATCCCTTCCAGGTAT
>JARVGW010000002.1:24329783-24340939 GCA_031762495.1 Anablepsoides rubrolineatus | reverse complement strand
AATGGGGGTTTGGGTGGGTAACAGAGGAGAAGCAGCAGAGAGGTGTGTTAAACTACAACTCTGCTTCCTGGTCTGGATCCTGGGTTGTCAATTTCGGTGGTCAAAAAAATCTACCATATTCCACAAAATTTACCATATTCCATGAGGGTAGGAATGTAGACCGAACTGTAAACCGAGAGCTTTGCCTTCTGGCTCAGCTCCCACTTCACCACGATGGACCGGTACAACGCCCGCATCACTGCAGACGCAGCACCAATCCGCCTGTCATTGTTAAAAAACTCTAATATTTTAGGTATACTTTCAGTACTTAAATATTTTGACAGCACACACTGCAGTACTTTAACTTAAGTAACAATTTAACAGAGCTAATTTTATCTTTCTTGGAACAATATTTGACCAGTAGGATCAGTACTTTGACTCAAGGAAACTGAGTACTTTGTTCACCACTGGCAGCACCCAAGGGTAAGCTCAGTTATAAACAGGTCAAAACAGCTCATCGGTTTCTTTTGTTATTAAATCAGTGTCTCTTTTTTAAGAAAGCTTTATGCAAAAACAGCTGCAATAAAGTTATACTGTACACATTTTTCTGTGCATATTCTCTTATTTATTTGATATATCTTTTCTTTTGTGCTTTTATCATAAATCAATTAAATTCATCTGCAGCCTAAAAGAAAGCAGAACAGCTCTAGTTTAGTTTAGAGTTAAAGGTAGTTCAGATGTTTTGAAGTGGGGAAAGTATAAACAATTAATAGATTATTTGCTTTAGTTAGCTATTACAATCAATAGTAGTAGCCAAAAAGAGATTTAGTTTGAACAAATCGGAAAACTCTCCTTTACAGTGTACAGGTTATACATTAAATGTAGACTTTTATTCTCAGCTGAAATTGTTACACTTCTTTGGAACTCGTCTACATCGACACTCCTCAAAATGTTATCAAAAATTATTATTTTGGTTTATTTTATTTCTGTTCACCTTCTGACAAAGCCTGTGTGAAACACTCCCCAGCTTTGACTGAAGGGAGATCTTTCTTTACAAACAACGCTCGTGAAAGTTTTCTAAGATTCTCCAACTGCTGCACTTTCTGCTAGTTTTATCAAAGCATGTGATCGGCCCCTCCTTGTTTACCATCAAGTTCAAGTTGTTATCTCTGTGAAGCTGAACATCAAATCATTACAGCAGCCGCACGAAAAGCTCTTTTTCTATCCACTCACACCTATTATCATAATTTACACATTGAGGGTGTATAATTTAAGCAAATAGGCAGGAAAATGTTGAACCCCACTCCACAGGGAATTCTGCCATTTTTTCATTGACTTCCATCAGTAAACAGGATAAAACGACTTGATTTGCAAGTCCACTTTCTGTTCCATGTGAGCATTAAAAAAATGGCAGCAATGCTGCAATACAGCTTTGCAGGATCACAAGATGTGTGCTTTATAACCCAATGCTGAGTTTAATGTACGCAATTTCATCTCTGCTTAATTTGGGCAACAGAGCAATTATCATGTGACGGCTTCCTCCCAGTTTTTTATTTTTTTATTTTCTTTTATCACTGCCTCTGTGGCCTTTTTTGATTTTTCCCTGGAGAACTGAGCAAAGCTCTATGATTAAGTAAACAATCCTACTTGATCACTGCAGCTCAATAATTCCTCTTTTAAGTTTCAGCTGGCACCACAAACAAACATGCAAGAGATTGATTTAAGGTTAATAGAGTTGTTAATCCTTGGGTTTGATAAAACTTGACAAAGAATTATTTTCTTTTTCCTCTGTAGGCTCGTGTTTCCAGCTGCTGCTGGCATGCCTGTGGTGTCAGTGCTCTGTGCTGCTCCTGGGTTTGTTGGAGGCCAGCTCCTGCTGCCTTCAGGGCCTCTGCTCCTCCTGCTGCTGCTGCTGCCGTGTCTGTGCCTGCTACTGCTTGGACATCCAGGATGTGTCAGTGGAAGAGCTCAGCTGCCGCAGCCAATGCAACTCGGTGCTGTTGGAGGCGTGCTGCGAGCCCACACAGTGTCTTGAGTTTTGTTTGGATTGCTGCGAGATCTGTCATCGCAGCTAGAACCAGATCTTTAGACTCAGTTAAGACCTGCCAATAACATCCTTGTGGGGGTCACTGATAGGCTTTCATTTTTGACTAAAAGTTGTAAACTGAACAGAACAATGTGCAAAAGTCTTGAGTTTCACATGTTTTATTTATATTTTGATTTCAAACAGCCAGATTTCATTGTTATTGTTCAAAATGGTCTTGATCAAGCTCACCAAGCTTTCTGAAATCCTTTGAAGATTTTACCTGTTCAGTTCATGTAAGACTTGTCCATCCAGCTTTACATGTTGGAAATAGAGTCTGACGCAGAGCCAGAGGAGAATGAAGACCACCAAATTGTAGTTGGTAAGTCCTGACCTTAGATCCGACTGCGCAAGGATATGTCTAAATGACCCCTTCTCTAAGTCGTTCTTGGACGTCTAAATTTGGTCCCTTGCGAGTGCAGACTGTAACGCCAGATGACTTCTTTTTCTGACGGCTACCAAACGTCTAGTTTTGACGTCCACCGGACGACTAATTGTAGTGCAAATGTGGTCAATGTAGACATCTTTTCTACGTCAAATTTGAACTTATTTTAGTCACTTCTGCTTCTTCTATTTTGTGCATATTAAAAATATAATACATCAAAATCAAAACTGAAGCCATGGCTAACAAAGCTAGGGAAATGGTAAGCTACCTTCAACTACTCATTGCAACAGGAAACTGGTCCTCCACCCATAGGTTTACAAATAAATAAACCACAGATTCATTTAAAAAAACTTTATTGAATAAAAGGAAATGTAACTTTAACACTGGTCTGTCCCTCAAACAACAACAACAAAAAACATACTTTATAAATTGACCCAAAAAGGTGTAAACAGAATCAGAATCGGTTTATTATTGCCATTGTCAGGATTCACAGACAAAGAATTTTCTCTGGTGTAAAGGTGCCAATATAAAGGATAAAAGATATTAAAACAAATTATAAAGAAAATAAAACATATACAACATGTACTCTAATTCAATACAATACAATACAATACAATACAATACAATACAATACGGAACAATAGGCAACAGTTTGAGTACAGTTTCCGTAATAATGTGACTGAGGTAGATTATGAGGTAAGGTGGCTCAGGATGGACTCGATAATGCCACTAAAGCAAGTTTCTCAGCCCTGAGTGTGTCTGTGTCCTTCACCTCCACTTCTTTGTAGTGCATGTTTCAGGTACTCTGCAGCATGGGTCCTTATAAAATCTTCGGTTGCTGTGACATCACCATTTAAGATTCCATCTGATTTTTGCAAAAAAAAAAAAAAAGATTAATAATAGACACAGGTAATCTGAAAAAATGCACAAGAATGCCAGACACTCCCCCAATACTGGTTTAAAACAAAACTATCTGCAAATGTTGATAGATGACTTTGAGTTTTTGTTTTTGCCAATCACTTTCACACGTTTAGGACCTTTTGCTGATACACTGAAATACAAAAACATTTGTTAAATACAATAGCCATCTCTCCAACCTGGATTGACAATTATTTTGAAACTGTCTTACTGCAAATTGTTCAACAATTACCATCAAAAGGCATTGGAAACACCCAGCTTCCTTTTTCTGCTCGGGATGTCAAGTCATTGCACCCGGACCTGGACCCGGAGGCGTGGTCCCAAGGCCTGGACCCTGACTTGGAGGTGTGATCCCGGCGTATGGACCCCTGGAACGAAGAAGTAGACTAAGCACTCTCTTGCATTTTTGCCATTCCCTCATTCTTAAAGCCATCTATAAACAAATTTAAGCCCAAGGTAATCTAGTTATTATTTATTTTGACTGAGCCAATGCAAAGGGGGGAGGATGGGGTTACTACACATACCATATCGGGGTGGTTCAACTCCTAAAGGCAGGACGGAATTCCAAGTCCAAAGCTAAGAAGTCACCTGGGAGAAAGAAAAAAATGTTTATAAACACAAATAAACCATATAACATATATATATAATATCTGCTGTTGTGTGAAGGTTTTTCTCTGCCTGCTTTTGCATTGTCCTTAATTGTTTGCAGTTCATGGAGAGTGCAGTGAGACTTGGATGGACTCACCTATGCGCAGTTCTTCTCTGATGAATCCAGTGCTCTGAGATCCATCCAACGCTGGATTATTCAGTCTCCTACGGTACTGTTTAAGACAGCCAGAGTGTTTTTCTTTTGAGACAAATACTTAACTTAACTTAACCTATGTATGCACGCTTTACAAGGAAATAGTAGGTAATTTATTATTAGGGATGTGTATCTTGTTGCTATGTTTTCCTTTGTTTGGTGATTTTCAGGTGAGCGAGCGGACGTTGGGAGTGTGGCCTTGTGCTCTCTTGATGTGTATTTGATATGTTTCTTAATCTCTCTCTCAATCGTAATCATATTTCCTCTTTTTCTCTCTCCTCCTTTTCTTTCACTACTTTCTTTAAAAAAAAATAAATTCACTGATAATGAAGAAATGAAGAAACTAATATAACTAATATTTAGTTTCTTTTTCTACTGAAGTGAATTAAAAAAATAATAAATGAGATTCACCGGAGTCCTGGAGACCGTCCTGTCATCTCCACAGCAGACTCTGGCTCTCCATTCCGAGCTTCAGGAACTCCTGATGAAAGACATCATTTCCAGGGTTCCCAGCGGAGAGGATAACACAGATTTTTACTTCAGGTACTTCCTGGTACCAAAAAAGTCAGGCAGGATGAGACCCATTTTGGATTAGTCAGTATTCAACAAATCCATCATAGAGAGACCGTTCCACATGCTAACAATCAGAAAGGTGTTGGAATGTGTTCACCAGAACGACTGGTTCACCTCCAGAGATCTGAAGGATGCGTATTTTCACATCCCCATCATTCTCAAACACAGGAAGTTTCTGTGTTTTTCATTCTAGGAAGTCCAGTATCAGTACAACCGGCTGCCATTCGGATACTCGCTGGTGCCCCGCCCATTCTCCAAATGTATGGAGCCGGCCCTGCAGCTATTACGCATGGCCGGGATGAGAATCAGTTGTTGTGTAAACACAAAAAAAACTCATTTCATTTAGTTAAAAAAGAAAGGTCTTGTTAAATAATCTTTAAACACAATAAAATGGCTGCTTATAAAAGTACTAGAAACACCATTTTTAAAATTCTTTTAACAAAACTTGTTTCATTTATTTAAAAAGCCTACTGTTGTTTTATTTTAAAAAGATAGGTATGGTTAAATAAACTTTAAACTTAATGAAAGAATTATAAATTAAATTAAATTATAAACAAAATGGCTGCTACAAAAACTTATTTATTTAAAAAGAATAGGTCTTGTTTTGTTTAAAAAGGACACTCTTGTTTAATTTAAACACAGCAAAAGTTATTTAAAAAGCAAACTCTTGTTTCATTTATTTAAAAGAATGTTTTTTTTAGTTTAAACACAACAGAATGGCTGTTTATAAAAGTAACTTAATCAAAAAAACTAGAATCACGATTTTTTTATGTTTTCCAACAAAACTTATTTCATTTAGTTAAAAGAATGCTTTTTTTAGTTTAAACAGAACAGAATGGCTGTTTATAAAAGTAACTTAAAAAACTAGAATCACTATTTTAAAAATGGTTTCCAACCAAACGTTTTTCATTAAAAAAAGAATAGGTCTTGTTTTATTTAAAAATAATAGGTCTTGTTTTATGTAAACACAACAAAACTTATTACATTTATTTAAAAAGGATACTCTTGTTTTATTTTAAAAAAAGATAGGTATTGTTGAATAAAGTTTAAGTCTAATAAAACTTATTTCATTTAGGTAAAATAATACTTTTTTAAGTTTAAACACAACAAGATGGCAGCAAATACATTAATTTATTTAAAAAGATAGGTATTGTTAAATAAACTTTAAACTTAATGAGACTTGTATCATTTATTTTAAAAGCCTACTGTTGTTTTGTGTAAACACAACAAAATGGCTGCGACAAAACTTATTTATTTAAAAAGATAGGTACTGTTAAATAAACTTTAAACTTAATAAAAGAATTATAAGTGTTTTATGTAAACACAACAAAATGGCTGCGACAAAACTTATTTATTTAAAAAGATAGGTATTGTTAAATAAAGTTTAAACTTAATGAAATAATTATAAATGTTTTGTTTAAACCTATGAAATAATTATAAAATGTTTTTTAAAAAAGAAATGTTGACCATATAAGGAGCAGAAATGTCTCCCCTGCTATTTCCTGTTCAGTTACAGTTGATCAGCTGCATCCTAATTCAATTTATTGTATTATATATACCCCACCCCTTGGAGTTGTGGCCATGCCCATATATGGTAAAACGGGGATAGTAACTCCGCCTGTCAGGGGGGTTAACCACGCCCACAGCTGTCAAAAAGGGGTGGGCACCTGTCAAATTAAGTTTGACGAAAGGGTGCCTATATTATTTTTTGGCACACAACACATAAAAAAGTAAAATATTTGAAATTTATTTAGTGCATCACTCCTATTTGAAATAAATGATTTATTTTGCTCAATATTCTTCAAAAACTGAAAATTTGGCCTTATGTGAGCTTCATAGGTGCTGCCATGAATTCCCATTTATTGTCACAAAAAAAGAAAAAAAAGAAAAAGAAACCAGATGGGTTACTTTGAATCACTAATATTATTTCTGTGATCAAAGTTGGACATTAAAGGATTTTCCACTGAAATGCCTCACTTGTATGTGTTGCAGTAATTTCTGACCCTGAGCAGGAGAGGTGGGGAACTTTACTCTGATCTGTTCAGTTTCTCATGTTCAGATTACAGATTTGACTCATTCTTGCAGCTCTTCGCAGCTGAAAAGTTTTGCAATGGGGGACTTGTCAGCTCCTTCTTTGATCCCTTTTCATATTTGTCAAATAAAGCTCTTAGAACATAAAAAAGATGCTTGTTGTCTCCAGATCTCAAAAGATCTGAGCAGGTTCTGGTAAAGCTGTAGTGTGAGATGACAGCAGAGAGGCAGAGTAAACAGCCAAAAATAAAACAAAGTGGTGATAAAGACAAATCTGTCAATCTGTCCTGGTGAGCTAAGAGGCTCGTTTAAATGACGATAAAGGCATTAAATGGAATTGATGTAGCTCTTTTGCCCACAACACATTTGAATTCTGCGAGGGACAACAAAAAGCAGTAATATCTAATTTAGTGCAGGGCAAACCTGCTCCATAAAATTCGCACAAATACAGTTTGTTTCACTTGTCCACATGACTTTATTCTAACCTTTACCCACAGCTCTTCTCTCTCCACTTATTGTATCTTAATCGTATCATATATCCATTGCAGAGTCGCAGAAAAACTCTAGAATCCCACAAATCCATCATTTTTGTTTGGTTTTGTGTTATTAAAATAAGTATTTTCAAATAGTCAAATATCATTAGTACTTTTACAAATATGAAATCATTTTAAAGTAATATGTTTATAGGTGAGGCATGGTCGCTGTTGGTAAAGCTGCTGTCTCCCAGCACGAAGGTTGCCAGATTGAATCCTGACTGGGGACCTTTCTGGGTAGAGTTAGCATGTTCTCTCTGTGAATGTTTTTTTTTTTTCCAGGGACTTCGGTTTCCTCCCACTGACCAAAAACATGACTGTTAGGTTAATTGGTAACTCTAAATAGTCTCTAAGTGTGAGTGAAAGCATGACTTATTGTCTGTCTTGTTCTCGTTCGTGTCTGTGTGTAGTCCTGTGATGGACTTGAGACCTGTCCCGTGTACCCAGTGACTGCTGGATATGGACACCAGTGATCCCTGTGACTTTGAAAGGAAGAAGCAGGTAAAAGATAATGGATGGATAAATGTTTGGTGATGGTGTAAGTAGATGGTGACGTCACTCTCCAGTGTCATGGATTAGAAGGTCTCCTCAGGTTACATAATCATTCCAGTGTGCTCTATCACTATGCCTACCATGGGGTCTTCGCCCAGTGGTGTGCAGGAGTCATGCTATTCAGTTGCTTGAACCACAGCAGCTAATTTCTCCCTATGAGGAGCTGCAGTTCTACTTTGAGCTCCCCAAGATCACAGAGCTCCTCAGCCAAGGCTCCAAGGCTGGGCCCGGCCTACAGAGAAAGCTCATTTCAGCTATTTGTGTACAGGATCTCGTTCTTTTGGTCACAATCCACAGGGCTGGAATGTAGATGGACCAAGTGAATTGAGAGCTTTGTCTTGACTCAGCTCCTTCCTTACCACAACATATTGGAGCAACTCCCTCATCACCGGAGAGGTCTATTGGTCATTGGTTCATCACCTGTTCCATCCTTCTGTCATTCATGAACAAGGCCCTCAGATACTCACTCTTAGTAGTATTATACCCAACCTAGAGGGAGCATGCCACCTTTTTTTGGACCATGTCCTCTGATATAAGCTGAGTCTCACCCCAGCTGTTTCATAAAAATCCATCTAGGCACATGCTTCCTTGAGACATTTTGCAGGGGTTGAGGTAATGTGGAGATCAAGTCACCAACATCTTTATTTCTTATCTTCTTCTTTTTTTTTTTTTTTTACTTTGTCTTGATGATAATGATGTCTCTTGATTTGGTAGTCAATTTAATCTCAAAAGCCAATCAAGTCTGAAAACTAAAGAAGCCAAAAAAGGGGGATTTGCCAAAAATCCCTGAACATTTAGTTTCTTATATTTTGATCCAACACTTTGTTTATTTTCTGCAATGGTTGGATGGTAGTTTGATATAACAGGACTGAACATCACAGATAAATGACCCAGTGAAAAATGTTTTCAACTTGAGTTGCTTTAAGAAAAAAAAAATCTTTCAACACTTTTTATTCATATTCTGCATATTTGTCTTCTCGCCTGCCTCCAAAGCTACATGACAATAGTTGTAGCCTCTTCCATCAAAACAAGGATTACGTGTGCTGTATGAAGTGCTGTCTGTTTAAAAAGAAAAGGGAAATAATAACACCTAATAGTCATTCTGTCAGATGTGGCCGTCTGCTTGAAAGGAAACAAAAATAAATATAAGTAGATTTGAATATCTAACATTTGAGGCTGACGCAGAGAGGACAGATCAAAGATAAGAGAGGCACAGCAGAAGGGGGGGGGGGCAATCATAAACATACGGTCTCATTTTAATAAGTGAATGAAAGTGTTTTCAAACTGGAGCAGAGCATCAAGTTTCATGTGTTTGGAAGGGTGGGAGGTGTATGTGCATGTGTGTGTGTGTGTGTGTGTGTATATATATATTTATAGTAAAGAACATCAGAATGCAGTTAATGAGGCGTGGGGTTGACAAACGAGTGATCATAATGTACCAATGACAAGCTGCTTTTCAATCTGAACTTAAGTATTTAAACAGGTTTTACACAGAATTACTGCAGGTGTAATTCAGCCCTAAATGTAAACCTTACACTGCTGCGTTTTACAAAAACTAGCAAAAAACAACCACCTTTGTGTATCCACCTTGTGCTTTCTTAAAGTCATTTACATATATGTATTTAATTAGATACCCATAAATAAACTACATACAAACTGGTGTGAAAACCTTTAATTACAGTGAAATGTCAAGAAAAAAAGTATTTTGATTGTATTTAAACTTTAATCAATGCGCTTTTTAATTATTGTTGAAAAAACTTCAATGTTACAAAAAATCTGTAATGTAGCATAACTTATGTAGAAGGCAAGAAACAAACAAACTTATATTTATTATTACTTTTATTTCTTTGTTTTATGCTATTGCTTGTTATAATTTATTTAGATGTTTTGTCTAATGCTATGGTTCTCAATTTGTGGTACCAGTACCACTGGTGGTACACAATGGGCCTCATGCAAAAACCGTTCATACAAACAGATTTGTTCTTAAGTTGTGCGTACAAATGATTTAAGAGAACTTAGAGCATTCACAAATTTTCTCGTATTGTAAGATTTTTTTCACATACGAACAAAATGTATAATTTATAATGTATATTTTACAGGCACTCAGTCTGCTGTTATCCAGACTGATTTTCTTCACTAATAAATTTATATTTCTGTAGCTTCAAGATATTTTTAGTTGAAAATAAATCACACTCCATAATTATGTTGACAATAGGTTATTCTGTTTGAATTGGAATTATAATTTTGTAGCCTAACAATATGATTTAAATTGGCTATATGTAATTGTATAACTCCACAATATTAATATGAACTACAAACCAAATTAAATTATGCATTAATTGAAGTTTAATTTGTTTTGGTACATAATGAGGTCAACAGAAAGTGAACACAATCAACAGCTTTATTCAGACATAAATTAAATATTTTTTAATCAAATTTTATTTTGTTGAGATTTATTCAGCACATCAGCTTTGCATGCAAGATTGTCTGCTATTTTCTCCAAAGTGCCAGACATATTTTAGATGCTTTCTTCATTCTTCAGAACCACATCTGACAACACTTGCATGTGTGGGAGACAGTGGGTGACTGGCACATCGGTCCGGGCTGTGGCTCTTCTTCTGAACAGGTGGCAGTCATCATGTTTACGCTGCTCATTTACACACTTTTCCTGAAGATGGGAACGTTTGCTGAATCTGATGTGGCATGTTCATATGAGCCCTTCATACGGAAAAAGTAAGAGAAATTTAGGATAAGGGGGCCTCAGATTTTAACTATCTGATTCCCTGTCAGTTCCACTCCAACTCACACCCTCAGGAACAGGACCAAAACATCTCACACACAAACAGACAAAGAGCATAACAAGCTTACATTATTGCAACAGGCAGGTACTTCACACCTTCATGTATGAACCAGAACATGTCCCTCAGGAGTCATAAGAGCCTCCATCCAGCCTAATCTACACGTGAATCCAAGTCCTTTCAGGGCCTCTCATGTTGGTTCTATTAAAGCTGGCAACTCAGCACACTCCAGACTTTGAATTGAGAAACCCTAATATATAGGAAGCAAATCATCTTCAACTTCAAAATAAAAGTCCTGTTGTTTTGTTTTTAAACCTTTTCTGTTTCATCATGACCTGGATGACTGAGAATCTTCATCGGCATAAAATATGATTGATTGAGTGATTGATGCCTTTATTGTGAAGTCTTCTGTGATGATGTTATAACCATTGATATATATTACTGGATTGGGTGTCACGTGACCTGGGCGTGCTTCGCAAGGGGAACTTTTATGCATTGAGCT
>JARVGW010000002.1:24294730-24305862 GCA_031762495.1 Anablepsoides rubrolineatus | reverse complement strand
CAGGTGCTGCTCAAGAGAGATTTTTATTTAGTTAAGAAACACGATTATTCCTGTTTTTCAGCTTTAACAAACATTTCTGCAATAAAACTTTACATGTCAATTACAAATCACACTATCCAAATATGATCATTTTGAAATACAATGACGTTATAGTTACCACATATTTTAGAACAATTTATAATGTTTCTTTTTTGTCAATAAATTACACAAATGGGATCATAAAATTAGAAGAAACTCTAAAAGGTTTATTCCTGACACGTAACACCTATTGTGGTAAAGAGGTTTGAGTGACCCAATGATCCTAGAATCTGTTGTCAGGGGCAGCATGCCCTCTGGTAGGGTTATACAAGGCAAACAGGTCCTAGGTGAGGGATAATACAAAGTACAACCCAAAGACCCCTTATGAAGAATGCTATCAATGGAGACATTAGCCGTGTTTACATCCAATGTTAATTTGAATTTTGAGCGAACTTTTAAAATGTCACAAACAAAGAGTTGTGCTTCCACCAACTGGCTTGGAGTAGTAATGCATGGCTGACGTTATGCATGGCTGTAGTAAACATGAAGTAGTAGTTACAAACTTGCAGGGATACACATTTCAGGAAATTGGAGAGAAGTTATCAGGAACATGTTGCTACAATCTGGAAAAATGTAATTATTCTGTCATATCAACTAGTTTTTGGCAATGGTACATGCTGTCTGGAGACATTGAGAAAGAAATACAATTCTCTTCACATTATGGGAATATCTGAGAAAATGCCGGCAGCGAGAGGAGAGTCCAGCTGCAGCCGAAGCTGCAGTTGCAGCTGGTACCAGTACCGGACAGCCAGCGGGAACAGCTGATCAATCCTGTGAGGTAAATGTTCACTACTTCCGAACTTATTCGGCAAATGGGTTTCCATCTCTCCTTTTGCGCATGAACTATTTTTTGAAAAAATCCCCAAATCACCTCAAGCAAGAGTAAAAATGTTTTTGTGAAATAGAGGAAGTTTTTTCGAATTGGGCAGTTTCCATTCACCTTTTCTAATGCGATTCATCAAAATGCACATAAAAAACTTTGGAGCCAGGCCTGGAGGTAGGGCACACTAGCAGGCGTCTTGTGGCTGAGCTTTTATCTATGGAGCCTGGTCAGGCACAGAATGAAGAGAAAGTGTTGGTCCCTCTTCCCAATGGTCTCACCCCCTGTGGAAGGGGCCGAAAGGGTTGTGTAAAATGTGTTATGGGGAGTGGTCAAAGGATGGGACCTTAGAGGTCTGATCCTCAGTTACAGAAGCTGGCTCTATAGGGACATGAAATATCACCTCCCTGGTGGGGAAGGAGCCTGAGCTGGTGTGTTAGGTTGAGAGGTTCTAGATAGATAGTTGGACTCTCCTCGATGCACAAAGAGTCCATATGGGCTCTGGGCACCAGAACACCTTAGGCCGGAGTTTGATGATTGATTTTGTTGTTGTCTCATCTGATCTGTGGCCACGTCTTGACCACTCGGGTGAAAAAGGGAATAGAGCTGTCCAAAGGAGCTGGCCCAAGTGGCTGGGGAAAGATAAGTCTAGTCACTCTGAATAATAGCCTGTTGCCCTTGCGACTCAACTCTGAATAAGCAGAAGAAAATAGATGGATGGTTGGAAATCACTTGTGATATTTAATATTTTGGAAGAAAAGTAACATGTATAACATACCATGTACTGTGATATTGACAGCATTACTGAACTCTCCAGATCCAGACTCACACCAGTACACTGCTCTGTGGTACCATAGATGCTTAAAGGTGCATGAGGATCCAGTCATTGTTCCCCAGATGGAGCAGTCTGATACATCGGGCCAATGGGATATTTCTCTATACATCATCACTCTCCACTCAGCTGAGGTTTCTCCACAGTTCACTGAGACCTCATCTACAGTAAAAAGTTTCTTGTGGTCAGGACTCACAGTTAGAGATGCTGCTAAATTAGGATCTGAAATCAAGAAAACAAAGTAATTGAAACAAAAATGCTCAAACTATTTTTTGTAGCATTTATTTAGCTAGTAAAATGCTGAATAATATTAGAAAAGATTAAATGAACATTTCTGCCTTCATACTCAGAGGAACTACCAGAGCATACTTAGGTACAAACAAATGTTCACATATATGATAATATACAGAGAGCTTGATTTCCTGAAAAAGGACAAGTCTAAGTTAAGTTTATCTGAGCTTTTTTTTTTGTCAAAGACAGATGCTTCCCCCTCTCTCTTCAACCTTCCCTTATTTATCCTGCAATGCTGCTTTCAGAGCCTGTCTCGCATATCTTCCAAATTGGAAATTATGGATCTGGTCAGCTGGTCACTCAAAACTATCAATCAAAGTTTCTCCTCAAGAAGATTGAATGAGTAAACATGTGTTGGCGTAACAGTGTTTTTCATCGAAGAACCAGTGTAATATAAGTTGAACAGAAGCACACTGACCTGCAGACCAGACAAACTTTGGTTTACTGTAATCAGTGAAAACCTCTGGGTTTCCTCCTCCAGCTCTACATGAATATCCTGCTGTGTGATTCTGCCCATGGATGATGTAGGAGTTCTGTTTAGTCCTGGCGATGCTGTCATGCAGCAACTCATATCTGTAGTACTTTTTCGTTAGATCAGCAACAACTTTATACCAGTAGAACCTCCATCCTGCAGACGGAGGTTTAACCTCACAGCTCAGAGTTACTGAGTCTCCAGGACTCAGCCATGATGGAGACACAGTCAGGATGGACTTTGATTTATCTGTTGGGGAAACATTTTCTCTGAATGAAAACATTTCATGTTAAGACTAGTTTGGTAGAAGTGAATACATTTTTTTGTCAAAGTAATATCTTCAAATGCCTCTTAGACTAATAATCTAAAATGTTGTTTTCATGTAAACACAAACAGCTGTGGTTTCTTTGCTGTTCTGAAAATAACAAAATGATTACAAGTCCTTTACAGCATGAGATACAGGTATTTAGTTTTTAGTATTTGTTATACATAATAATTAAAATAATTTCAAAACAGATGCACAAACAACTATTATTCAAATTTAGAATAAACTATAGGAATGCTTTTCTCCTCTGAGTTTTTGTTTTCTAAAATTAATTAGCCGTGGCTGTCATCTTAAAATATATTCAGTTCTAGGAGTACATTTCAAAGGTAAGCTTGATGGAAATTAGTTTAAAAGAAATTGGTATCAATTTAGAAAAAATCTAATCTAATCTAATCTTAACCTAATTGACAGAGTTTATTTTTATATGTACATTACTCAACATTTAGCTTTCATATGAAATTTCAGGTAGAACCTATAAAGCAGTAAAACATTAACAGGTGAATTTAATGTGACCTTCTCTAAACCTTTGAATGAACATATCCACCTGCTCAATGTTTCAGTACTCATTACACAACTTGCTGCTCTTTAACAAGGGGCTTTAAAGCAAAATTCACAACATGGTTTGATCCAAAAATCAACCAATAATTGCCCTGTTAATATCCCTAACCTTTATTGAGTAATGTATTTATTCAATCAATTGACATCTGTCTTCAGGTGAGGGAAGTACTCTACTATAGTTACTTAAAATATTTCAAAACGCAGATGCATGAACAGTTATTGTTTCAAGTTATGCAATATTTATATAGCAACAAATAAAAAGCAGTACGTTATGAGTTATAGATGAACGCTTAATAAATTTCGGATGTTTTTTATTAAACTCTGCCAACTGGTTTATGGAATAATTTGTTTAACATATAGATGCAGCTGACAGGAACTGCCTAAATTTTAAACAAAGATGTTGCCCAATTTCTAATGACTCTGATTATGTGTTGGAATTTACTATTAGTTATTAGCAGATCAAATAGCTCAAAATCTGTAAAACTATAAGTAAACAAATTAGAGTTGTTTTTGTGTTTGATTAGCTGTGGCTGTCATCTTGACTGCAAAATGTATTCAGTTCTAGATTTATATTCATTAGTTACCTTCTTATAGTTTCAATAAAAGCTCTTCAGTGGTTCATGAGATACTTTACTAAAGGTCCTGTCACACTGTTATGTTTTTAACATATGCCAACTTATGAGTAACTTACATGTAATGTGCAGTTATAAATACTTATCTGTCAAGCTTAAACTAATGCCTAACTTACAAGCAACATGTCAGTGTAGTGGTCACCTCAAGGTGGAATAAACTGTTCCAGCTGTCTTTGACCTTGGTCTCCTTCAGAGAGAAAAACTCTGTTCCTTTTAAAACTTAGTGTCTTCTTGAACATAAAGAGACATTTTCTTCTTCTTAATTAAGATAATAAACAAAATATTAATGTTCTTTATTTTTTTTATTTATGTTCTTTTTTTAACTAAAAGTTATCATTTTATAAATCAAAGTTACATAATGAAATGAATGACACCCTATTTTCTTGCCTTATAATTTAGAAAAGGAAAAACACACAAAAAGAATATTGTTCCAATGTTTCTTTATTTGTTTATGCAAATACTTGTTTTAATCAACTGTTATTTGATACTAGGGTGATTATGTGTTTTTCAGTTTTATTTTTCAATTTAACTAAATTGATCATTATGGGTTAGTTTACTATGTTTTACTATGAAATATATAGTTATATGTGCTTAAATCTTGGACAAATATCTTAAGTTTTATTTTGGTTTAAGTAATTCACTTCAGTATTTCATTGAAAACCTAGTTCTTTGTCATTTAGAATTATCCTGCCAAAGGACTGAGAACGGCACAGCCTAAACTTCTTTTCCTTTGTAAGTGCAGGTGTTTACTAGACAGACTGCAATTTCTTAGACTAAACATTTAAAATCCACCTGGTACTAACCACTAAACTCGAGGCCACGTCCTTTAGTAACCTCTCCTGTAGTATACTAACTCCGGGACAAGCCTCTCAACAGACAGACTCTATCTTCATTCCATACGAAGAGGAGCTGCTTTTGCTTACTTCTGTTAGACGTCTTTTATTTTTGGAAAGAGGACACGATCGGCTTTGACTCTCCATTCGAACTGGCAGACATCAGAAGACGCTGTAAGATCAACACACAGGAGGTTTTACCGGACGTAAGCTGACCTGGGTGAGAACTAAAAGGTAGAGGCAGATTGTTTGATTAGCGGACCGCTGTCCGGCTGAGTCGAGTGGGAGACGCATGTGCTCATTCCTGGCTCCTCACATATTGATAAGCTCAAAGTTAGGACTAACACCCTCATTTCCCTCTATTTCTTAACCTTTGATTACGCCCTGCCAAAACTTAAGAAAAAATGCTGCAAACAATGGTTTATTTAGGACCTCAAGCCTGGAGTTTGTTGTTCCTAATAAAATTGTCAAAGTAATGATTATTAACTCGGACACATGTTAATTGTTGTTGATTTCAACTCTTTATAGGAAGTTTGATTGTCCACAATAAGCTGCACATTAGTGATTTATTTGATTCTGTAAATAAATGATCTTGTTTATTATTAGATCAACTAAAGTCACTGTCTCACGTTCACTTATTGTGTGGTCCCATATTTACACAGTGGGGTTGTTTTATTCCTAAACAGAAGAACCCATGAATTTCCTTATCATTTTCATTTAGGAAGTGTAGTTAAATCCTCATAAAGTTGAAGGTTGTCTACATCAGCATATCTCATCATATGTTCTGGTAACTTTTTCAAAACTTACACCTAACTTTGTGACTGACACCAGTGTGTTTGTTGTTTGTTGTCTAAAGCATTAGTGTGACAGGACCTTGACAGAAAGAGAGGCAAATAAATCTAATCACACACACATAATGTTCCACCCTTCTGTGGTGTTAACATGTTGGAAACAACAGGAAATGTTTCATCAAGCTGCTGATTATAAACAAACAAATAAAACAATAGGATTCAGTTACCTTGAGCAGCTTTGCAGTGGAGAAAACTGAACACTAAAATGAATAAAATACACATTATTAGAGACATAAAAGTCTGTGAAGAGAAAGATTAAAAATGAATATTCAATTTAAGTGAAAAGGAGACAAGTTTAACAGCTGTAAAAAAAATAAATATACTTAAGGTGGGTGGATTTGGGCATCGAGGGGTCAACCATTCCAAGAGATAGGCAGAGCACAAATAAGCTGGTTATCAGAGAAACATTTCAGGTTGAGTAGTTTGGAGACAAAGAGAACGGCAAGAGAGGCTGAGATGGTTTAGACATGTGCAGAGGAGAGAGATTTTTAGACAAAAGTTGTTGAATATGATGCTGCTAAGGAAGGAGAAAAGAGGAAGACCACCAAGAATGTTCATGGATGCAATGAAGGAAGACAAACAGAGGGTTGGTGTGACAAAGAGATAAGATTAGATCAGATAGGATAAGATCAAATATTTTTACTGTCCACCAAGGTGCAAATTTTCTTTCAACTCTTCAACCTTAAAATAAATCACATCTACACTGTAAGAAAATTGTGAAAGTTGTCTGAATAAAATATCAGAAAACCAGTTGATTCTCTTCTAAAATCCTTATTCTCAATCTGATTCCAATAACAGCAGCAGGCCTCTGAGAAAAAAGGCCTTGGCCTTATCAGAACCAAAACAATAACAAACCCTCTTAAGTAGCCCAGTCCGGGCCAGGCTGAATCTAAGAGGAAGACTGCACAATGAATCTACCTCTTAGTGTACATCTAACTTCCTGGTCACATCCCTGGAGGTGGTACCTTTTACGTTAGACATTAGAATATAACCAACTTTGTTTATATTGACAGAAAGGCCCCATATTAATGAGACACACTGACTATGGTCCTCTGTTTAAACTATATTGCTGCACGAAATTTCTCACAAACTCTTAGAGTATTTCTTAAAAATACAGTCAGTATTTTCAACAAAGGCGAGTTGACTGTCCAGGAATGATCCCATAGAAATTTGCCACAGTTTCAACAGGTTGGTCATCAAGTGAAACAAGCTCCACTTTAAAGTCTTGTTTAGGGCATATAGTCAATTATTTTGTCTTGGCCATATAATAATCTAGCTTACTCTGACAGCACCATGTCTCTAAAGCCTTCATGCAAGATAAATAATCTGATTTACCTGTGAGATCATTTTTGTTAGTAATCCAGCCAGAGCCATGTCACTGGCATACTTGATTAAAACACAGCTCTGGTCATTAATCATGAAATAATTTGTAAAAACAACACAGGACAGAGAACACAGACAACCAGTGCTCACTGTGAGCACATCAGAATAGGATAGGAAATCTCTAAATCCAGAGAACCAGGTCTGAGTTCACATTAAGATCAATGAGCCTCTTCAAAACAATACTGGTTTTTATTGATTTAAAAGCAGAACTAAAAATTACAAACACAATTCTTACAAAATGTTTGGGCTCATCAAGTGTTTTGTAACTGTATTCAATAAAGCATTGCATCACCTGTGCCTCCATTGCTTCTGTATGCAAATTGGAGTGAGACTAATGCAGTGGCCAGAAATTGAACACTTTAATGCTTTCGGCACTGTTGTTAAATCGATAAAATACTGGAATAGCTGTGTAAGGAGACCTTTAAATTAGGCAGCACAGCCTTTAACAGACGGGCCCCCTCGTGGCCAATTGCTTTGTTTGGTTTTAATTCAGAGACTTGTTGCAACATCACGCTCATTGATAGTTGGCGTCTCCAAAGGAAGCCTTTTACACAACTCATCACTTTCTGCCAATGGTCAAATTTACAAGAAATGTCATTCAGTTCATTTACAGAAAGTTTGAAAATGCTGACAGTCATCTTCTTCTTTTTTTTTTTAACTGGGCTTCCTCCTTAAAATATCCACTTCCTCCCAAGCCTGTGTTGCATAGCCTGTAATGAATCTGTCCATTATTTTAACCTTTGAAATCTTCCCCTTTTCTCACACAGCAAAGCTGTATTAGAAAGCATATTTCCTTTCATTAAGACAGTTTTTCAAATGTTTTTATACCCAGGTCTTGTTGTTAGGAAAAACTTTCACCGTCTTGTTTGTGTGCACATTTTCCTCACAGAACTTGATGTAAGAGGTTATACTATATTTAAGTTCATAAGGATCCTTGCAGGACTGGGGCTATATTTCAATTTGTCTTCTCAAAGTAGTCCCTGAGTTGCTCTTTACTCATATCAGACCATAATTGTATTTCTTTATTAACAGTTTGTGTGCGTAATAAAATTTGTGGGTGCATAATAAAGTTTGTGTGTGGGTAATACATTTTTTGTGTGTGTAAAACATGATTTGTAACTCATAAAAAATATTTTGTGCATAACTTTGGGTATTTGAAAGTGTGTATTCAAATGTACACACAAATATTAATAAGTTACAAATACAAAATAAAAGTACACACGCACAAATATAAATTACACAAACATTAAAATTTCACACACAAATTTTTTTACCTTCAACATCACAAGTCTGATAATTACACACACAAACTGGCTCCTACGTGTACAAGTCGTTAAATACGCACGGACAAAACTACATTTACACACAAATCAGGTTACGAGTGCACAAATCTTTTTGAGACTGTTTTCACGGTGCTGAGAGCTCCCAGATTCGTGTTTAGATGATGTGTTTGCATGACGCTAAAAAGGTGGGACATTTGAACTTCCTTCAGAGCTTTGTGTTATTTCCTTGAAAAAGTATATCTTACCTTTTTTTTTTTTTTTTAAGAACCCGCCTAGAGGACCTGCTTATTTTTTTCTTTTTGATTTTTTCTACCTGGATTACTGAGATACATCAGGATGTTTCTTCCCTTGTGCCGAAGTGGTAAAGATGATTTTTGTTTAAGAATATAAGGAAAAATAACTAAAAGAAAAAATAAAAAGAAGGTCCTGGGTTCGATCCCCGGTTCGGACCTGGGGTCTTTCTGTGTGGAGTTTACATGTTCTCCTCGTGCTTGCGTGGGTTTTCTCCGGGTACTCCGATTTCCCCCACCCTTAAAAACATGTACAATAGGTTGCCTTCAGGCCCCACTGTCAAAGCAAAATATAAAATAACTATTTCTGTGGATTGTTTTACAATGTGTATATAATGTTTGAATCATAAGTCAACTCAAATTAGTTTTACAAATTATTTTAGTTGATCTTCACCCTTTAAAGAAACAAAGTCATGTACTTACACAGTAGAGTCAGTACAAAGAGGAGCAAAGTGTGTCCCATCCTGACATCCAACACTGATAATGTGTCTCTGCTTAGAGAAAAACTTCCCCTTTGTCACAAGTTAAAATCTGAAGCTGTCAGCAGCTCAAAAGAAACTGTGGGACAAATTCACAGAAAGAGACCGATGGCCAGGCTAAATTTAATTTCTCCTTCTACCACATCTTTTCTTCCTTGTTTCTTGTTCTACAAAATAACTTAATTGCCGGTTTTGACACTTCAAGTCCAAATACTCGGAATACAAGTTCCTCATTACCCACTGTCCTGCATGTTTTAGCTGTCAGGACACCTGAATCGCATAACTAAAAAATGACATTTACTTGTTTTAATGTTCATTTCACTAGCAAGAACCACGCCACAAAGATATGATTTAACAGTTTGTTGTAAAGAGAGGTTAAAGGGATGAAGGGAGGAAGGGAGTTTGCTTGGTCATCTGGGGAGAATGCTGGAGGGCTTGGTCCCTAGTGAAAAGCTAATGTTGTTTGAGGGGAGGCATGGTCCTGGTTGTGTGGTATGCTTTTGTTCTTGTCCAGTGAGGATCAGAGACATCTCGCCTTTGTTAGGATTTCTTGGTCCTGAAGTTGAGATCTTTCCATGATGGTGCCTCTCTTACAGATGTGGATTTCATCCTTGATTCCTGGGTTCCAGTCCTGTTTAAATATTCTGTTGCACATTGTCCTAAATAAACTTGTTAATCTTTCTTTTGAGGCCGTGACTGTTGCTGCCTATGTGTCTTTGTGAAAACATGACATGGAAGTAAAAGAAAAAACAAATATATATTTTTAAAAACAGTAAAATTTGAATACGTTCTAAAATATATGGTTTATTGGAACTAAGCTGGAAAATAAATATGATGGTCAAACTATAAAACATGAGGAAAAGTTAATTTTTTTTTATTTAATTGGTGCATTTTAAGTGTATTTGTTTAATGGTACTTTTATATCTTTCTGCTTTTATTTCTAATTATGTCAGATTCAGCCTCTGTAATTAGCATCTATTTTACATATAGATTTACATATATAGATTACATAATGGAGGCGTCTCAGATGTGCTCAGTTCTACAGTTGGTGGGATGTATAAAAGTTGCACAGAAACATGCATGTGTTTTCTGCATGTGAATGTTTCTGTGGGGTGCAATGTTCAAAATGTGTCCGTACACCAACTTTTAGCGTGAAAACTGTGCACTCTTTTATACTGATAAGTACCAACACAGGCCTTGATTTTCCACAACTTCTCTTTCTTCTTTCAGCCCATATTTATTTCCCAGCTTCTTATGTTTCTTCTTAATGTTTCACAGCAGCTTAGGATATCTACATCTATCACCACTACCCAAAAAGTTTGGCTGCTTAGCCATTATGTGTTTGTCAGTCTGGATCAGGATGTCTCACAGTCATAGTATGTTAGCCCAGCCATTCTCCACCACTCTTGGTGGAGTCTCCCACTTTGACTGTGGGACCTGCAGGCCATACTCAGTGCTGTTCCTGTAAATTAGTCTAGCCTCTTGGTCATGTATGGAGACAAATTCAAGCAATTCAAGCACATGCGCAACAAAATTCAACCAAGAAACAAGAGTTGCAGACATGAGTGATTGGATCTGCTCGCCTGTGAATGTGACTTGAGACTTTCACCAAAATAATGCTGGGTTCAAAGCTGGTGTAAAACTGGGACATCTGAGGCCTCATGCATAAAGGAGTGAGCAGCTTTCACACTAAAAGTTGGCATAGGTACAAATTTAGAAAAGTGCACCGCACCAAAAAATTCAGTTATATAAAACCGTGTGCACGCATGTTTCAGCGTGCGCAAAATAGATGTGTCCAGCGCATGAGATTCTCCTCAGATTGTCCTCTCTGTGGGATCAGAAATGATTTTTAGATGCAGAAAAAATATACATTAAATGGAGAATAAGTGTGAAAAATGTCTAAATAAGTAGTGGGCTGTAAAAATGTATTTGCCACACGCAAAGGTGTGTGAGTGTTGGTGTGTACGCGGCTGTGTGAAGCTGCTGTCTTCAGTGGTGCATGAGG